>MNCI01025305.1:120805-145575 GCA_015680685.1 Gnetum montanum | reverse complement strand
CTTCATCAAAATGCTCCAAATGTTCCAATTCCTTCCTACCAATCTTTCCGTTGTTTGCAGCCTCTCCATCTCTTTAAATCTAACTTCAATACCAGTTGTTATAATCAGATCTGAAAACAATTAGATCTGAAAACACACTACAAATGCTCTAGAGCAATTATTAGAACCCTACATATCTGAATAAATCATTAGAGGCAAAATATTGCGCTGTAGCAGGTCAAGAAACACTATAAATCACTCTCAAAACGTTCTAAACTTTAGCAAACATTTGCTATGATAACAAAATGAAAGCAGAATGAAAACAGTAAAAATAGCACAAGAACACAGAGAGTTATGTGGTTCAGGCCCTTTTTACCCTACTTCCACAACAATGCTGATCTGCCTTCTATTCTTTTCAAATCTTCAAGACACAAGTCGTCCTTGTAACTTTTCCAAACACCCAATCTGTTATTCCAACAGATCTTAGATCAACACCAACAAGACTCACATCTCCAAGGTAAAACCTTGATACAATGCTTTCACTTCAAAGCACCCCCTAAAGGCTACCCCAAGCCTTTTATTTATGAAGAAACATGAGGACCAAACCCCAATCCTAATACATGTGGGATAAAACACCAAGCCTCCTATTTATGAGGAAACATGAGAACCAAACCCCAATCCTAATACATGTGGGATAAAACACATCCCCACATCAAATGCAACATAAAAGAAAATACAACAATTAATGTATTTGTCTTCATTTTTCCAACTGAAAAGCCTAACCTTTTTGAGTGGCTCCGCCTAGGCTCAAACCCAAGTCTTACCACTTAAGAACCATTGCATTGATAAAACTTCACTTGCACCATCTTCTCCAATCTTGAGCTGAAACACAACCAATGTACCTCCTTTGTGAACAACACTGATTAATCTTTTCTGGCATATGATATGGTTAGGCGCTGTTATTGACTAACTACATAGAAAAAAATAACGTGTTTAATTTGGCTTGGAAAAAATAAAATGTTGTTATTCAATGGTCATGACCTACACACTGTTGAATATTATTTGTATGAAAACTCAATGCATGTGATTTCAAAGTCCTTCACCAACTGTAAATTCACAAAACACTTGCCGACCATAGCATCTATTTGAGAGATCCAGTAACTGCCCTTAGTATCATTACCATAGAGGGTACTTACAATACTGTGAAGAATTTCTTTTCTGATAACGAGACAACTAAGGAATTTTATGAAATTGGAATGTGTTACACACAGTTAAAAACATAAGGAAATTTCAGATTTTTTGTTGATATATAATATAACAGTGCTTGAATTTCATTCATTTATGAAGTGTTCCGATATTTGACTGTCCTAAAAGAACGGATCACGATTCCTCTATCCTGTTTATAAATTCCTACCAGACATTGGATTGATATATACATACACACACATACTGATTCTGCAAATCACAAATAAGGCATCCTATAGGTCAAAGATACACTTCTAGCACATTTTAAACTTGACCCAACAAAGGACTGGCAGTGAATTCTGTCAGACAGACGCCCAGGCTTTCCATGTGGAGGTAACAGAACAATTTAAAATGAAAAAATTATATCCCTAATTCCAGGTCTCAATCCTTTTGTTTGCCATTTCCATCATTTAGATCGTTCATGCCTTACGATCTTAATTATTAAAATTGAAAGAAAATTGAAATTATGGGGAAAAAATTGAACCGCTTACACTGTTTCTGGTTGAGGGAAGATGAACAAGACCGTCAGACGATCTAATTATCACATAATTAGAGGTGCGAGAATTCGTGGGCACGACCTTATGCGTTGATCCAAGTCGCAAGCATTCGGCTTGCAGGCGTTTCAAATCTATGCTGTATCCATTATTTCCAGACAAAAAAAAATTCAAGTACATCGACAACGCTACAAACCGATGAATTCCAACTTCTAAAGTACAGGAAATAAAATGAGAAGAGCAACAATGGTTTGAAAAAAAAACAATAAAAAGAGAAATTTAAGAAAATATCGAAATTGACCTTGTTCCAAGCAAATACGCCTTCACGCCGATGAAAGAGGTACCTTCCTCGGCAGCAGAAAGCGGCCGCTGCTCTTCGCGGTCGTGGTCCTCATGGTACTCGTCGGCGGCCAAGGTTGAATGGCAATGGCTGAAACGCGCAAATTGCAAAGTAACGAAACTGCTTCCACCATTCTTGTTACAACGCCATAAATTTGAAATATAATCAGAGGTGTTGGCACGAATACAAGCATCTGTACGCCACGGCAAGATATCAGCTCTGCTACACGACGCTGTCGACAGTGAATTTGTTATGACATTTCTACTGCATCTTGGGAACACTGTGCGACATGACTTCAACCTATACAACAGGCGTTGCAGCGCTACGCCCATCGTATGAATGAACCGAAGATTACGAAAGTCGGGGTCTTTTCGGTTGTCTCGAGTTGTGTTCCTGGGCTGTAAATTATAGGTGCGACCGTCTGAATTTGCCAGCCATCGGTGCTTTGTCAGCTGTTCAGTGGTGTTCAAACTCTCCTTTGCAGAACAAAATTTTCTAATATACGATCAAATATTTTGTCGGTGGGTCGGAGTGTTTGGAACCTGAAATAATTGTAATGAGGGGGATAATTGTAATGAGGGGGGTTGTTAAGGTGATGTGCTAGCTGGAGAAGAAAAATTAAATCCAAAACCTTAACAGAGCCCAATGTTGCAAGTTGACCCCCCAGTCAACCAACAACAAGACAAAAGCTTATCGCACCCCCTGGGACGACAGCTGAAGAAGGAGATCAAGACACCTAATTCAAAGAGAATTCAGTTGGAAAAGGTAATATTATTGAGAAAGCCTAGTTCGCGACATTGAAGTTGAACATTTCCAGCAATAGAGCATTTCATACCGTAGTCAAATTCATTGTAGTTTGTGTTTTGATACCAAGCATCTAGACGACATTTCCAAATAAAGAAGATAATCTCAAATAGGAGGATTTTCCAGGCTTTTTGAAGGTGACGCTTAACACAATCATCTTGAAGGATACATTGAGGAAAACTAAGAGAATGATTAGGAAGGAAGACTTGGAGAGATTTACACCATTGCCAAATGTATTGAGAGAATGAGCAATCCCAAAAGACGTGTTGAAAAGAATCATCCGCTTTACAAATGGGGCATTTAGGATGATCAATTCCTAAAAAATGAAGCCTATGTCCGATGGGAAGACCTTGATGAACCAAGGACCAAAACAAGAAACGATGCTTAGGTTGAGCCTTGGAAGTCCAAATCCGACGAAAAATAGTTTTCCACTGGTGATCCTCAAGATGTAAACTCCAACGTCTATTTAGAGTGGAGAATTGAAAAGCTTGCGCATGAAACCAAGATTGGGCTTTAGAGATACGTAAAGAGCAAAGAGGGGAACCGTCAGGCCAAAACCAATCTTCATACCAAGGAATATTATTATGCAACTTATGCACAACAAAGTTAGAAAGAACATGCTCTATGTGTTGGTAAATGATAATATCTTGTCTTTGAAACCCCCATTTAACTTTTGCCTGTGTCCAAGAGAGGGTAGGAGAATCATTTCTAACAGTATATAGTTGGTCAATATGGTGGAGATTGTGGTCAGCAAAACGATTGGCTCTATGAGAGAATTCATCATAGAGACAACCTCCATTCTTTTTGAAAATAGGAGACCACCAGATCGAGTGTGTCGATAGAGAGTGCAAGCTTATATGGGAAGGTTTCCATTGCAACAAGCCTCTAAGTTGGCTCCAACATCGCCAAATTTGCTTAAACCAGAAAGAACCTTTGATCTTCTGAGAGCCTTCACTAAAAATCCAGTTACTCCAATGAGTATTTTGCCATCTGTGATGAATACCAAGACAGGAGATGTGATGCCTAAAAAGGATCTTCCAAGCTTCATCTCCTTCAATACACCGAGTCACCCATTTGGAGGCCAAGAGAATACTCTGGTGCTCAATAGAGGCAAGGCCTAAGCCCCCGTGTTCTTTACTTAAAGTGCAAGTATCCCAAGCTACTCGATGAAAAGCTTTGTGATCATCCTTATCCCCCCAAAGGAAATTTCTAAGTATGTTGTTGATGCATTGAAAAGAGGATTTGGAAGGAGCCATAAAGGAAGAGTAGTAGACATGCGTGGAGCTCAAAATATGGTTAACGACAATAAATCTACCTGCAAGAGATAAGGGTTTAGAAGCCCATTTCAAAGCTTTATGTTTCACCTTTTCCACCACATTGTTCCATATGGTAGTGGGAGTAGCAAATAGAGCAATAGGGATGCCTAGGAGGGTGAAATTATCAGTAGGAGATAGCCACTTGATATCAAAATGATAAGTCCAAGGAGGCCTAGGAGAGAAGCTAGATCGGATGGCTTGTGTTTTGTTCCAATTGATCTTAGCTCCTGAGGCTCTACAGTAAATATCTATGCAATGCAAGGCAGTGTTAAAATTATTATGGTCCTCAATCAAAGTAATAAAAGTATCATCTGCAAACTGGCTGTAAACAAGATCCTTTGCTTGTTGTGGGAGAGAGATACCTCTTAGCTGCATAGAATTGTTATGAGATCTAAGAACAGCTCCAAGAGCATCAGCAGCCAGAATGAAAAGATAAGGGGCTAAAGGGCACCCCTGTCGAACTGATTTTTGAAGCTCAATGACCTTAGAGAAGGATCCGTTAATGCAAATGACTGACGAGGCCTCTGACAACACAAGATCGATATGTCTTTCAAAAACATTACCTAAGTTATGGTGTTTGACTATACTTTTTAAAAAGGACCAATCAAGCATGTCGTAGGCTTTGGCAAAATCCAACTTAAGAAGAATGGCATTTTGATTAGTGGAAGAAGCCCAATGCAAGCCCTCAATAGCAGTAACAACATTATCTAAAATATACCTTCCTTGAACAAAACCGGTTTGCTCCTTGCTTATAAGATGAGGAAGAAAAGGTTTAAGTTTATTAGCGATAGCTTTGGCTACTATTTTGTAGATAACATTCAAGAGAGTGATAGGGCGCCAATTACTTATGTTCATGCGATCTCCTGACTTGGGGAGAAGCTTAATAATACCAGCATTAATCTGCTTACCAAAGGATCCTACCCTGAGAGCTTCCTTATACACACTATAGACAATGTCTTGAAGAGAAGGCCAGAATTTCTTAAAAAATTCTGTGGGAAGGCCATCCATACCAGGGGCTTTACCATCATGGAGTTGTTGAAGAGCATTACCAAGGTCCTGTTTGGAAAGAAGAGAAGCATCACCAAAGATGGAGCGATTAAACGGAGTAATAGCTCCTAAGCAAGTATTAACTGCTATGGGGTCAATCGCCTCTTTTCGAAAAGTTCGAGAGTAGAACTCAAAGAAGGCCTGTAAAATGTCATCCTTGGAGGTGAAGATATTGTCTTCGACTTGAATAGCTGGAATTTTATGGGACGGGTTCCCCCCTTTGAGTAGACGAAAAAAGCCAGTAGTAGCCTGGTCACCCATGCGAAGCCAAGAGAGACGAGCACGGAGATGAGCACCTCTAGCTTCATAGTGATCCATGATACGTAGGTTCTCTTTGGCATGTTTCAAACGACTAAAGTGAGCCCCAGTAGCCTCTGCTGTATTGATAGTATTTTGAAGAAGGGAGATTTCCTCATGAAGGTTGGACTTGTGAGAACTTAGCCGTGAAGCCACCAGTTTACCCGCATGTTTGGAAAACCGTTGGAGGCGGATACAAGCATTATTCCACCAATCAATCCAACCATCTTCACCAAGGGGTTTAGGATGCACATTCCAAATTTGCATCAATAGAGAGCAAAGGGAGGAACTCTGAAGAAAGGCAGTGTTAAAGATATAAAGATCGTTAGAAGAGTAGGAGTTCCCAGAGTGGGAAAGAGACCAATGAATAGGATAATGATCAGACAAAACCTGGGTATAATCTGCTTGGACAGGGGCACCGTTGGTAGAAGTAAAATGAATAAGGGGATTAGTAGATAGATAAACCCGATCCAACCGAGAAGAGATATAGGAAGCACCATGTCTAGCATTACTCCAAGTGAACCAGTTAGAGGTACTAGACGGGTAATAGTTTTCATTAGCTTCGTGCAACTTTAATTGACGTTTCAACGAGAGCCACTCAGAAAGCTCCCTGTTATCTAAACCACCCCTTTGCCCTCCAATTTTATCCTTAGGATGCTCAATCATGTTAAAGTCCCCTGCAATAATCCAGTTAGCTTTGGGTAAGTTGTGACTGAGCCAATTCCACAAGAGCTTCCGATCAGTTGAGTGACAAGGAGCATAAATGGAGACAATCCCTAAGATCTCATTAGCGTATCGTAATCGAAGCCAACTACAATGCCCTAAAGTGTCGCAACCGTGATCAAGAACAGACTCCTGCCACTTATTGTGGAGAAAAATTATCGCCCCCCCTTTACCATGTTCATGGTGAGTAGGAACATAAGAACTATTGGGAAAAATGCTCTGGCAACAAATTTGAAGATTAAATCCTTGGATTTTAACTTCTTGAAGACAAACAACGTCAAAGGAATGTCTCCGAATATAGTCACGAACTATATATCGTCGACGAGGGTCTGAAAGGCCCCTAACATTCCATGAACAACACTTCATTGGGTTTGTGTAGAAGAAGGAGGATCCTCCTCAACCACCAAGGCCTTAAAAGAATTCCTGGATTCAAAGTTGTTAACTAGAGGACGTCGAGCACTTGGTCTTTTGTTAAAGGACTGGCTAGCACTAGTCGATGATCGGTGCCCTTTAGGAAAGGCACTAAAGATAGGGTTATCACGTGTGACTGAGGCATAAGATTTCCGGGTAACACGCTCCCAGCCACTAGTAGCATCTTTTGGGGCCCCTTCCTGATTAAGAGGAGTCTTAGTAACATTAGTATCATCAGTTCTCATATCATCCACATCGGACACCTTAGAATCCGAAGAAGGAGGTTTAGTTGATTGATCCTCGACATTATCCTTGCCTATGTCCTGAGATATGTTGTGAGATTTTAGTTCTTCACTAACTTGTTCTGCTAAAATTCGCTCAGCTTCAAGCTTGGCTAGTAACTTCGGGCATTGAGCTTTACGGTGGTTCGGATCAAGGCAGTAATAACAACTGTTGGGAAGTGTAAGATATGAGATTTTTTGAACAAAGGTCTTTCCTTTTACATTAACTTCTAGTGAATCGGAACGTGGCTTTTGCATATCAATTTTGACGCACACTCGTCGAGTAGGTCGAGGACGGAAGCCTGAAAAGCTCTCCATTCCGATGACTTCCCCAACCTGTGCAGCAAGGATATCAACATGGGGAGAAAAATGAGGAGGGAGTCCTGGAAATTCGATCCAGACCGGAAAAATACTTTTGCTAGCTTTTGCAGGATCGAAATCCTCCTTCCAGGGTTGAAGGACTAAAAAGGAGCCATAAACATCCCAAATAGACTGTTGTTTCACGAATTCTGCCATAGCCTTAGTTTCAAAAGCAAAGAGAAAAAAGCCTTTTGTGAGATTGGAAGCTAAGGTTATTCTAATATTACGGGGTTCCCAAAATTTTTTAACCCAATCTTGGAACACCGAGGCAGGAGGAATCCTACCAGTGAAGAAGCCAATTGTGTATAGGTGAGTAAATGTTTGAACGGTTTGGTCAAATATGTCTTCCGGAAAATCAAAACGTAAAACAGAATCGTTTGCATCCATATTGGTTGAGTTGTCAATAGGCGGTGAGTCAATGTTAATATTGGAGGATTCCATTATTTTACGTTTTTTTCCTCCAACATCAACATCAGAGCAAGAAGACAAAGCGGATTGGGTCATGCAGACCTGTTGAGCCTAAACCTAGCTAATTCAAAAAAGCAAAAACAAAATATGAAAGAAAAACCAAACAGAACACAATGGAACAAACTCACCGGGTTTAACAGATGATAATTTTAGATGCTTCGCAGCGCTCCCTTTGCTTGCGATCGCAAGAAACTAATCTCATCCGAGCGCAGGACCAATGCAATGCAATGCCGTCACGCCTGAAGATAGCGATCAACAAGTGCCAGAAGGCTGCAACGGATCCCGATAAAATCCCCAAGATGAATTTCGTTTGTCTGGTTTGGCTAGGGCGCGGTGATTGCAGACACAGTCAGCGTACAAGTATTTTCAGATTTTTTTTTTGTAGCAATCGCAGCTGCGGCGAGGGTTTTAAGCAGAAAACCATTAACAGAGAGACGGATGCGGACGCGAGCCACAGGCCGGCAGCAGCAGCAGCCTCACGATCCAAGTATTCTAAATAATTGTAATGAGATACGCCCAAGATACAATTAGCACTTTATACGAGTTGTGTGCCGTTAAAAAAATAAATCACAGTATTAAAAGTTTTAGACTACATTATATTATCTAAGAGTGAGTTTAAAGAAAAAGCTCAATAGTTTTGAGGATGCTTTTTTAGTTTTCATGCTTACAGCCAATACTGAAAAATCTTTCCTTTATAGTAGAAAAACCTTCCAATTGGAGTAGGAAAAAGGTCAAGCATTGTCCTTCTTCAAAAGCACCTGTGTGGATTTTCACTTCTTGCTAAAGAGTCTCTTGTAAAGAAAAGGAAACAACTCTCTATAAAGAAAAAAAAATACATCAATCAAAAATAAAGAACAAACAGCAACAAAAGCTAAAAGTTTCTTATCCTTGAGACTCCACAATAAAAAAAATTAATATTGTATAAAATTGAACCTATGACTTGGAGTTCTCAAATTATCACTTTATAACTTAGTATTGCCTACTAAAATCAAACCTATGACTTGAAGTTCTCAAATCAAGAGTCTTCCCTCTAGGCTCACACCTCATTGTTAAATATTTTATTGTTACCATATACTTAGAAACAAATTAGGTTCATACTAAAAATATTACAATGAGGTATTGGCCTAGTAGTAAAATTCTTGGTTTGAAAGCTCCCTACACTCTCTGGAAAGGTAGCAACAAGAAGAACTTGTTACTTCATTACTTATTGGACCACATGGATAGTTGTGATGAGCACATTTTTATTAGTAGAAGAAATAAGTTATGGGATCAATTCTAGTGGGCAATGTTGAGTTATAAACTTCTAATTGGACTATATAGCTTGGTGTATACCTATATTATAATTATTTCAAGGTTCTACCCATCCCACCCCACCCAAAGCAAATAAATAAATATAGAAATAATTTAGGAACATATGATTACATTTGTTTATTTATTTCTTCATGGTTATAATTTATAGATTTTTATATTAACAAATACATATGCAATGAAATATATTAACAAATACTTATGCAATGAAAGATATTAGCAATTACATAATATTGATGAAATAATAAATTCAGAACAAGCTTGAAATTAGTTACATGGAGAAGGTTTTAGAGAGATGGTAAAATGAGGCAAAAAAATAAAAAAAGATTTGTTTCTACTCGCAAACTATTAGAGGTAGTAGACATGATGAAATAGAATATCTACATGTAACAATCCCAGTATCTATGAGAGCATTAATTAATAGAGTAAAAATGAGATCACACCATCTTCAAGTTGAAATTGAAAGATGGAATAATGAGTAGCATTATGATAGAATACGTTAATTTTGTTTATTACAAGTCTTAGGAGATGAGCAACATGTATTATTAAAATGTTGTAAAACAAATTTCTTCAAAAGAAATCAGCAAATCTATAGTCTATCTTTGTATGAGCTATTTAAGTTACCAATGTAGTTCTAGGGAATTATATATAACACATGTTCAAGTTACATGAATATTAGACACATTTATTGTGCTCATGATTTATTGTTACTAATAATCTCAAATCAATAGCAAAATTCAACTTGGTAACAATTGTGGGGGTGTTGGAACCAAGATAATTGAAACATAAGTACACTACCTAGTAGAATTAAACTTTTGACTTGGTAACTATTATGACCCTGGTGCGAGCAGCCTATGACTCGCGTTCTATAGTCAAGCTATTGTAACCACATCACAACTCTCCTACCACCAAGAAATATGCAAAACAACTAGCATGACTTGGTCACAACTTGGCCATGACCCATGTTATTATATAAAACTCAATTGCAACTATGCCACGAGAACACCATGATGCACATTCAATGTAAATTCTCACAAAAACCTAGCATCACGAGGATGCTACATCTCACACTTCCCAGAACCCTGTTCATGAATGAGCCACAACACCCATGTGACTCATGCTCTACACAACAAATTCCAACAATAGAGGCATCCTAAGTAATCCAATGTCAAGATACCATACATGGTACATCCATGCTACATGCACAAAGCACTCTCAATGATCAGCAAAGAAGATCTTATAGTTCTTGAAGAGCCTCATTGATGAGTGATTAGGTATTCCAACACTTAACTATACAAGTCATGAGTGTTCATGTGCAACCTGATCGTAATTCATGGATGGCCAACGTAAATTTAGTAATAGTTGATGTTTTGTGTGTGATCATTGTCTTCTCACATAGAGTTAGCAAAGTTCAAGTTGTATGGTTTAACTCTTAGTAAGGTATATGATAGGTTGATGTTGTTTGGCTTTAATTGTACTAAGTGCCAACATAGTGAAAATGAGGATAAAGTCTAAGCCTAGGTATGACCAAAATGTAAATCTATTCTAGCCTATGACGATAAGTATCCATTCTCGACTTGTCATACACGTCCTAAGCTAATGTAACTATCATTGGGATTACCAAGTAAATTCACTACTAAGCAAATCAAGTGAAATCATTACTAGGTTACCAAATAGCTACACATTCTGCTTGAAACTAGTCATACTTATTTCGCCTTACTAAATGACATTAGGAAAGTAAAGTGCTTGGACAATGTAAAGGACTTAATCAAAGTAAACATACTAAAAAGTAAAATTAAACTAAGTGATATGCTGCAATTATGAGAAACAATCTTGATCTTTGTTGTTGATCATGAATTATGTCCAGAACAATCCACTCGAATAAAGACTCCATACAACTATTAGTCACCACACTACAGGCATTCACTCTAATGCTAAGACTAGGTTACGAAAACAAACTACAAAAATCTAGCTAAATGTTGGTGAAAGTTGTTCCTTTCAACGTGACAGCATGTTGGTATTTATAGGCATGACCATGGCCTACTACATCACATCTACAATGACATATATAGAGCTATGACATCATAGCTAACAAACACAATGGTTTATCACTCATCATTAGTCTAAGTACTTACACTATGAATCCAACATATGAATAACATCCACAAAATCAACAATGCAACATATAAATGATCACATTAAATCCAATCATCACATTGGCACCTATCCATCCCACCATCCAAGATCCACAAGCATGTGCAACAATCTGAAACTAAAAGATAGAGAAGTGATAAAGACTATCCACCAACTTTGGAGAATCTTACAAAGCCAAAAACTACCTTAACAAAACACCAAGACAATCATAATGATGTTTTTGATCCACCAAAACATAAACCAAGACTTCCAAATTGTAGCATATGCAAGACCAACTTTCTAATGCCCTAAAAAACTAATAAAATCCATCAAAAAATGAGCAAGAATGAATAAAAAGAATAATTCACCAAAACCAAAGGAGAAGAATCAATCAAGTGGTAAGAATGACATAATGTTATATGTCATATATTATATACATGTATATAAACTATCATATAACAATGAGGTGTTAGCCTAGTGGTAAAGACACTTGATTTGTGACATGTTTGAACATTAAATAATTAATAGGATAATCCAATGTTAGTAGTGAGGTTATTTTAAGACTTATTGGTATATTATTTTGGTAGTAAGGTAGCTAAGACTTAGCCTTCTGAGATTCTTGGATAAAAAATAATTGAATTTTTAGAAAAATTTATGGTACTTTTGGAGTTGGAAACATTTTTGAATATTTAATACGAAACCTTTATCTATCCTATATCTGAAAATTTTAGCCCAAATCTTGTATGCTCCATGAATAGGAAAATAAAACAACTTTTCTTACTTTAGGTGTTCTAACTCCTCCTACATTTCAATGCAAAGAGCTCAGAGTAGCCAAAGAAACACCAGAAGAAAGACATGAAACAAAAGGTAGATCGATTATGTAGATGATTAAAGTGAAATAAGTGTTGTTTAATGATGCAGATGTAGCCTGGTCGAATTCTGTGGACAAAGCAATGTGACTATGCTAGTAATTGGTTAAAGTTTAGGATTGTTGTCTTCCCATTGGAGCTAGTATAATTTATGTGTATGGTTTAGCTTTCAGTAAGGTGTATGATATATTGATGTTGGTAGGCCATAACTCCTAGTAAACATAAGGTAAATGAAAGTGGTTTCTAAGTCTAAGTAAACAACAAATGAATCTAGTCTAGCCTAGGCAATGGACATCTGTTCCTAACTCTCCACACACATCTTGGACTTATGTAATCATTATTGGGATTACCAAGTGCCTCACTACTAGGCAAACCAAGCGATAATACTACTAAATTATCAAACAATCACACTTTACACTCAGAATTAGTCATATCCATTTTGCTTAACAACAGTAAAAGTAAAGTTCATGAAAAAGTAAATAATAACTAGGAAAACAGTAATTAGTAGGCTAAGTGAAAATAGTAAACATTATTCTAGGTACTTAGTAAAGAAACTAAGTGCATGTTGCAATGGTGAAAAGTAGTCTCAATCTTTATTTCCATTCACACATGTGTTCAAGTATAAGATGCTCGAATAAAGACTTCGTACAATCACTCCACACCAGACTATGGGCACACACTCTATCGCTAAGCTATGAAAATAAATTGTAAAAGTTTTTCTAAGGTGAAATAAAAATTATTGTTTGGACTATGCACCTAAGTATTATATTTATAAGCTCCCATGTGCTTGTGATATTAGATATCCGACATTGTAGCTTGTGCCCCAATATTAAGGATATGATATCGTAGCCATGTAAAAATTTGATTTATCATACCCCCACAATTGACTAAAAACTCATCCTCTAGTTTTAAAAAATGAGGATGGAGTTCCTTACTCTTCCATCGATTGCTTCCCCTTGTCACCAAGCTTCTAGAATTTATATCAATTAAGGAGCACTTGGAGCTTCTCTTCATCCATTCTTGGGTCATGCATCATCCATGCTTGTTGTGCAATATGTGATGGAGTTGGTACATCCCATAGATATGATATTTGTGGAAACATCTAATTAACCTTGACGTACCAGGCTACAAAAGGCCTCCTTTCTTCTTTAAAAGCTCTAGCCTTTTCTTGTAATTCATGGTATTAGTCAATCTTCTGGCCATGTTTACTACTACATCTTTTTTCCCTTAGTAGCCAGCCTTCACTACTTCCAGTTCAAAGTTTGCCACTTGAAGTTTTTGTAAGGCATCCTTATGATTTGCAAGCTCTTTTTCATATAAAGCATATGTGACTGATACTTGTTGTTCTAGCTCATTCTTGGACTTGCCTACTATTAACATGGCTAAGTTAGCATAATGGAGATTAGCTAACCCCATGTACTCTTTCAGATCCTCAATCTGTAGGTCTTTACTTTTCACTTCCGCCTGGTGAACGTGGGCATAGTTTTCCAAAATGGGCTATAGTTAGGATTTAGTGTTGATATGGTGCTAATTCTAGCTTTGGCCATCTGGATCTCTTTTTCATTAATTTAGTTGTACATCCCACTTGATCACAAAAGTGTGTAAGCCTTTCATGTTTCTTTGCCTCATTTTGCCATGCACTAATTTCAATGGTTGACTTTTGTCGAATGGCGTGTACCTCCTCCATTGAGAGGGTTCAATTTTCTCTTGTGAGGTAGCTCTAGTCTTGGTTCATCCTCACTAGTTATTTCCTTAATTGGTGGATGCTCTCCTCTAGGATGTTTTTCTACTTTTCCATAGTGGTCAACCTCATATTGTTAGCAACAAGTTGTTTATTCTCTTATTGGATAGCAATGAGTGCCTTAACATGTGTGTACATTTGTGCTTCAACTACTTGGACATTCCACACTGCTTTCTCCTTTTCTGTTTCCATCTATTTATTCTACTCAATTAGGTGATTTATTTGTTCAATTTTGAACTGATCTATTTGGTCAGGTGCAACAAAGTAAGTTCGATCTCTTCGTTCAAATCTTAGGATTGCGAGAATTACTTGCCCAATCTATAGTAGTCTACCAAGCACATCCTCATGTCCAGCAGAAGTCATTAAGGTTTCAGCTAATATTTGAGCATCTCTAGCTCTAGTTAGATCTGCTGGTGGCATAATAGGTATGTTGAAAGATTATTTGATGTGATCAATGATCACCTTTGCTACTCCCATTGCATCTTGGTGCTACGTTACCACTACTGTGGCTTCTTCTCTAGTCTCAAGCACCACTTGGAATAATGTAGTGTTCCCAGTGATTTATTGTGACCATTGCACGTCTCCTCCTAATTATAGTAAGATCTGTCCAGTTGCTAAATCTGCTGAAATTGTGGGTTGGATGGCACTGTTAATAACTTTGTAAAGATTGGCCTCCTCTCTTGTTCCCTAGCTGATGGTTTCTATAGTTTGTTGTAGATGATTCATCAATGGTCTACAATTTTGTGGTGGAGACAACGAAACTTTCTATTGTTGTTGCTACAGCTATTGGTGTTGCTACGACTATTGTTGTTGCTCTTACTCTTGTTCTTATTCTTGTTCTTCACCTTGATCTTTCTTGGGTGGCATTGGTTTGAGCAAATTAGCATATGAAGCATTTTGGACTCTCTTGGGAACATCATTAGTGTATACTTGGATTCCAACTCTCTTGCACAACTTTCTAATAAGGCAAGGAAATGGAAGTGTTAGCTTTCTTGCCTTCCTTTCATCAAATCCTCTCTGAATTTCCATAAAGTAGAGTTGTCTGAGGTTGGCATTATATTTTTCCATCAGGATCGCACTTCCTCTAGCGGCATAAGTGGATAGGCAATTAAGTTCTTTCATTAGGAACATGTAATAGGTGCCAATTTTGAAGTAGATTCTCTCTTCCAGAGTTAGCTTATTATAACCCTCATCTTCTTTGCCATATGCCTATTTCAACCAAAATTTTCTGGTTTTAGGATATGATCGGGTGGACAAATGTGCTACCATTGCCCCTTCATTGGGTATGTTGAACACTTCAACTATTACCTTGATTGAGAACGAGACTAAGATTCCTCTAATGTTAATAGTGGTATCCTCTTCTTTGTTATGCCAAAACTAATAAGTTTCCCCAAGGTACCATTCACCATTATGTGAAAGTGTAGGCCATAGCGGTGATGCTTGGAGTTGCATCCTTACCACTTTAGGAACAAATTCCATGAATAGGCCAAAGTTCATTTCTACAATGATGGTGGTAAGAATTGACCTCTCTTGAATAGCTTGGAGGCAATCTTGTGATAACATGAGATGTTGTCCTTGCACTTGTGGTTCTTTTGCCTCTCCTTGGGCTGATTGTCCTATAGTATGAGTCTCTTGATGAATATTGAATGATTAGGCTTCCTGCTCCTCGTGCTCTAGTTCTTGTCCTACAGTTTAGCCTCTACCTTGGCCTCTTGGTTGTTTACTTACACCTTGTGAGGGCCATCCTTGTGCTCCTCTCTTTGGGACCATATGCAATCATTAAGGAATTAGGAATCATTAGAAGGTGTTCTCTAATTTTTATAACTCTCTTCCTTGCTCATATTTTTAATTAGATTAAGTCCTTAGTTGTGAGGATTGTACAGTTGGAAAATTTTTGCAAAAAGTTATCCCATAAGTGTTGATTTCCTTGTAACCCTTCACAATTATTCATTTTGTCCTTATATATGGCTCATAATGATGATTATGATTCCTTAAGAACATTATTTGGGTGTTTTGGCATTAATATGATTAATTTTTTCTTAAAAATTTCAACTTTCACTTCATACTTACCCTTAAGACACCTTCCAGGCATTAGTAAATTTTGAAAAATTGGATTAGATTTTCCTCACTAGCACGCCCCATGACTAAGATGAGCACTTCATGATCAAATAGGTTCAAAATCACAAAAATCAGTGCAATAACAATCAAGTTATGGCTTCGAAAGGTTAGGAGGTTAGAGCTCAAATCAAAGAAGAAAATTTAAAAAATCTCCTTTGGCTCAAATGAAAAATGGTGAAAAAATTTGCTAAGTGTCCACCTAGATATAGGTTTTGTGTGACTTGATATCAGGGACTCGACATCAAGGATTTGATATTAGTGCAAACCCAATATTAGAGCCCAAAAATTTACATTTTTCATAAGGGTCTAATGGGAAAAATTGATTCTTTTGGATATCTAGAAGGTTTTAAGGTTACTCAGAGGGTTTGGATGATAAAGATATGCATATTTTTGTCAAAAGTTTATCATTGGAAGTTCATTAAGAAGGAATTTCGCACTACGAAAGATCATAAGATGGATAAGAAGGGTAATGAATATATGTAGTGAGAATGAATAATCTAAATGATATGGGAATTTTTTATTAATGTTGGAAGGTTCAAGATAATGTGAAATTACTTGGCAGATATACAATACAATAGCTAAATAAGTGGGTCCTCCCTAAAGCAGGCTCCAACCCTTAATGCCCTTGTATAACCATGCCTAAAGTGTCCTTAGACACTTAAGGAGTTGAATGTAACGCATACTTGTTGAGCAAAACACACATGTGAGTACTACCAAATTGAGAAAATCACACTATGTTATACAAAATCACAAGGTATGACTATTCACATAGGAAGATGAGATGGACTTAGAAGGGAGTGTAGAAATCGGGACATGAGGTATCTTACCATAGACATAATGAATTATTATGTTTTATTGGTGGTTAAAGTAATCACTAGCCTTTCTTTCCAAGATTCAAACCAAGTCCAAACCACATTCTACTGACATCACATTATTTCATCTCTTGGAATTACAACTGTAATACTATCAATGTTGTAAGAGGTACTGTCACTTGGTGTATTGTCCAAGGGAGGAGTTTATTCATGGCACTTTTTATTTTTTATATTTCTAAGAAGCCACCTACCTTCAAGCATGGGTAACATTTCTTTCTAGTGGGATCCCCAGAAATTTATTCTATGCTCTTTTATTTTTTATCTATGGTAGTCTTACCATAGGACTAAATTTAGGCATGGATAACATGCCTTTCTAGTGACATGGTAAGGCAACACTTGTTTTACTCTTTCTTCAATTTTTTGTTAGATCTATAAGGACGCAATACAACGTTAGCAACATGATAGAACTCACAATAATAATCCAAGAGAATCTACAAATCCCCTTGATGTCACACCCTTTACATTCCCACTTGGATCTTCAGTTTTCTATCCAAGCAAAATGATCACAAGTTTATTATTAGTTGTATGATATAAAAGAATATCATTATGGACATGGTCAGAACCTCTTATTAATGGAATGGGTGGATGGATGATGTGGGTTCACTATTTAAATAATCAATCCATTATGACTTGATAACATAAAGAGATCTTCACCTTATTGGACTACATCTTGCCTTTGTTTGTAATGTGTCTTATTGGTAATCAAAATTATTTACAAAGGGTTTGAAAACAAAGTATGAAAGAAATGAAAAAGATAGTAAGAATTGTGAAAAAGTTTAAAGAATGAAAAATGTTAAAAGGATAGAAAATGTCAAAGAATGGAAAGATATGACAAAAAATGTTAAAATTTTAAGAAATGAAAAGAATCAAACAATGAGAAAATATTAAAAAATGTAAAAAAGAAAATGAAAAAGAAAAATTTAGCAAGGTACCTATAGTTCTAAATTAACACCCCCATGACTATTATTAAGATCAGATAAATGGAAGATAGAATAAGTAGAAGACTAGTGGGTAGGTTGTGTAGACTCCTTGGAATATTCATAATATGATTTGACTTATTGGATATTGACAAGGATAAGCTTATTTGGATAGGATGGGTGGTGGATATGTAAGGCACCAAATGGATAAGTGGCTTGCACAATGTATAGTCCCTTCCAAAGTGTTTGAAATTTAGCTTTTTGGGGTAGATGACTAGGATTATAATAAAGGACCTTGTCACCTGGTTGTATGGTTACATGCCTTATCCATGATCATGCCTAAGTTTGGAGTAATGCTTATGGATTCACTACTCACAAGTGGTACTAGCCGATTTTCATCTAGAAGATTTAGGCTCATTAGACATTCCTTTTAGGCTGGGATTAGATTAAGGTCAAGTTCACTAGCAATAGCTAAAGTGTGAAGCTCTTCCTAGATTGGGAGCATTGATAGCTTGCCATAGACCAACTCATATGGTGTGTACCCTATAGATAGTTTCTAAAATGTCCTATAGGTCCATAGAGCATCATTTAATTTAGTACTCCAATCCTGTCTAAACCTACTAACTGTCTTAGTGAGTATACTAGTAATTTTGTGGTTAGTGACTTCAGTTTGATCATTTTCTTAGGGATGATATGGTGTTGTGAGCTTATGGTTAATCCCAAGTTGTTGCATGAGTTTCTTAAAGGTATCACTAGTGAAGTGGGTCCCATTATATGATATAAGCATTCTTGGTACTCGAAATCGGTTCATCACATGTTGTTGAAGAAACTTGGTAGCTATCTTTGCTATGTAGTCTTTTACAGTTGCTGCCTATGCCCACTTTTTGCAGTAATCTACAGTGATAATAATATATGATTTTCTATTTGACATCAGTTGAATGCACCCCATAAAATCAATTCCCCATATATAAAAAGGTTTTAATGGCTATATCCAATGTTGTGGCCCTTCATATCTAGTCGTAACTCCTCCATCTCTCTAGCAGCATTCGCAAGATTACACAAAAATGTGGACATCTTTGAATAAAGTAGGCCAAAAATAGCGTACCATTAGTAGTTTGAGTGTTGTTGTGCACCCTACATAGTGGCCACCACATGGGCCTTCATGGGCATTCTATAAAACTCTTTTCTAGTCACCATTTGGCATAGATCATCTAACGAGCCCATCTACATAGATCTTGTACAGATTACCATTTAATTTCCATGTACTATTTTTCTTGGCAAAGGAATTGCTCATGTTGTTTTCTACTCCATTCAACAAGAAGCTCTTATGTTGTTAGATAAGTTAGGTACTCTGTGGTCCATGTCTTCTTTGTCAAATCTACAACCTTTATTGTTCTAGTAAATAGATCCTCATTAGGAAATTGGTCTAATAAAGGTTTCACTCAATTGTCTAAATCCCATTTCAACCTTGATAGATGATCAACTATGACATTTTTTGTTTGTTTCTTCTATATCATCATGACATTAAACTCTTGAAGAATCGCAAGCCATCTCATCACTCTAGGACTAACCACTGGTTTGTTCATAAGAAATCAAATGTCACTATGATCACTATGGACATAAATTTGGTAATCAAGCACATAATGTTTGAACTTTTCAAGCACAGACACCATGGTCATCAGCTCCTTTTTAGTTGTGGTGTAATTTAATTATGCTTCGATGATGCTCCTACTGGCATAGTGTATGTAGTATGGCCTTTTTTGATCATCAAGTTGTGTCAGTATTGCACCAAGCACATAATTAGAAGCATTAGTCATAATGTGAAAAGGCCTTAACCAATCTAGAGCTTGGAGGATTAGTGTCTCAACTAATTTTTTCTTCAAAGCTTTGAATGCCTTCACATAACTCAATCCACTCAAAAGATGCATCCTTCTTCATGAGTTCTAAAAGTAGTTTAGCAATCTTTGAAAAGTTTTCAATGAACCTCCTATAGTATCTCGTATGGCCTAAAAAGGATCTTACATCTTTCATTGTCTATGTCCATTGAGTGATCTTTTGGATGACTCTGATCTTTTTGGGATCTACCTCTATACTGTTCTAGGAGATTTTATGTCCCAACACTATACGTTCCTAGACCATGAGATGGCTCTTCTGCCAGTTGAGCTTTAGATTAGTTTCAACGCATCTTTTAAGTACTTGTTCCAACAATTCTAGTGCTTGTTTGAAATCTAGCACATATGTTGAAAAATTATCCATAAAGACTTCAACACCATTGCCTATCTGCTTCTTAATGATACTTAATACCAGTCTCTAGAAGGTTTTTGGTGTATTATAAAGACCAAAGGATATCTATTTGTAAGCAAATGTTCCCCATGGAGTGGTGAACATTATTTTCTCCTAGTCTTTAGGTGTAATGCAGATCTAATTGTATTTGTTGTACCCTTCTAAAAAACTATAATACTCATGTCCTAAAATTGTGTCTAGGACCTAATCAACAAATGGCAAAGGGAAGTGATCCTTGAATGTGGCAGAGTTCAACATCCAAAAATCAATGTAGATGCTCCATTTTCCCCCATTCTTTGGAATTATCACTAAAGGACTGACCAATTTACTATCTGCAATAGGATAGATGAATCCTATCTTTAACAATTTTTACAATTCTTGCTTGACTACCTATTTTAGTTTAGGATTAAGCCTTCGTTAAGGTTGGCATTTTTTTCACTCCAGGATTGATATAGATTCAGTGTTAACAAATGCATGGATCAATTCCCATGATCTCATCATCAGACCACGCAAAAGCTATAGGCCATATGTTAAGAACTTCTAGTAGTTTCCTTTTTTATTTTTTATTTAGGTTGGCATTAATAATTACTAACTTCTTGTTATTCAAAAATGCATATTTTAATATTGACAGTAGAGCTTTCCATTTTGGCGATTTTGGTTCCATTATGTCTGGGATCTCTAGATGTTCCCAGTCTATTTCTTCTTCTTCATTGATTTAAGGGTAGGAGTGTCCTTTCCTTAGATTGTCTAACTTGTCAATTTCTAAAATGTAGGTACTAATGATTTATTCTTCTATTTCCATGTACTTGTTGGATTGAGTTTCTTCACTTGTAATTAACCACTCGGTGCCCTCTTGTTGGGTGGTTGTTGCATACAGATAATTTTGCACACATCTTGTTTCGATACATCTATTGCATGCCTTGGTCTCCTCTCATTTGATAGCCTGGATTCTTTACATGCAATTTCACCCATTATCGTTGTATGCGATACATGGAAATCTTTGTCTTTGTATGATTTTGGCCTTATCTTCCTTGGAAATTTCCAAGGATAAATCATGAATTTCAAGCTTAGCATCCATAGTGTTAAGCCAAGCTCTTCCCATGATAATTGGGAATTCTTCCTTGTTTTTCCCCACATGAATAACTAGAAAATCAACAGGGTAAGACCAATCACTAATAGTTGTAAGCACATCATCCACCTATTCAAGTGGAATTGTGATTGACTAATCTACATGCTCTAAGAAAATGTTACTTTTCTTTAGTGGTGGTAGGTTCCAGGCCTGATACATGTCTTAAGATATCAAGTCAACTCCAGACCTAGAATTCAATACAGTTTTGCATGGGTTTTGTCTTGTTATTTGGAGATAAACTAAGGGACTTCATGGATTAGTTATATTCTATGGGAGATCCCCTACGTTAATCCAATGAGTTATTGTCTGAGTAAGCATAATAGTTGTGACATTTGATTGTTATGAAGTCAGAAGCTTGTTGTGTTAAGAAGGACATGATATGGATGGGGTGGAAGTAGATGTATTCCTGATCTGTTGAGTCTTTTCTAGACTTGTTTAGAAGAACAATTGTTTCCTTTGTTGAGACTCATAGGTAACCATCTCCTCATGCATATTAATTGCCCTGGTAGCATTCTTTTGCTGTGGTTATAATGGTAATTTCCCTTGCATAACAAGAGGTGGCACTGGTGGTAGAGGATTTAGGTGTTGATTAGAATGACCAGCTGTTGATGGATGCACATATGAGTTTGGATGTGTCATTGGTGGCATCGATTTATCGTATTCTGCTAGATAGTATTTTGAGGTCTAAATAACTGCATTACTAGGTAATAGTGGACATTAGATGAAATATCCATATAGATTTGGCTATCTATATGGATATTGTTGGCGAGGTGGTGGCATAGCCCATGATTGAGGCTGTTGCCACTACTAATATTAGTGCTTCTATGGCTGCGACAAAGCTCCACTAGGATAATACATTGGTTGGAGGTTATGTCTGTAGTTACCTTGAAGATAAGGTAATCATTTGGACATGTGTCTTTTAATAAACTTGGGATTGAGTGTGTATGCACTTATCTCTTGTAGATGTGCCATGATTGGGCAACATCCCTTGGAATGTTCATACTAACACACAGTGCAACCTTTCTCAACAATGGAGCTAGTGTTTGAGCACTCAGCCATTGAAGCAACTTTGCCTTTCTGTCCAAACTCTTTATTTTTCTTCTTTTCTTTACCTTTTCCAAAGGCTTACTTAGTTCTTTCCTCCACAATCTTTAATGTAGTTGCAATTTTTTTATAACAGAATCCCACATTCTCTCTACCTTGGTTGTGATGCCATTTACAAATTTCTGGATCAATAGAGTTTTTTTCTAGATAACTTAATCCAAGGTTTTCTCCTCTTGTGTATCACAAACTTGTTCACCTCTTTTTTTAATTGATGGATCTCTGTTATATTCTTCAGCAGATTCACTCTTTCCTAACTCACCTTCCTCCTTTGCCACTTAATTAATTAGTCTTTGGATGCGATGGGCAATCATTTCTAACAACCTGCCTTAGGCATAAACTCCAAGAGTCTCTTTGGTTTTGCTCTACAACCCATCTACAATGTGCTTGAGTTGTTCCCTTGGTGAAAATCTCTGGCCTGGGCATCTATGCAACAGTGAATAGTATTTTCCCATTATGGCACCAAGGGTCCCATGAGTCCCTTGTTTCCATCTTTGGATTTGTTTTCTTAAGTTGGACACTTGTGAATAAGTTTGGTATTTATCATTGAAGAGTTCGAGCATGGTACTTTAGTGTCTGATTGATTCAGGTTCCAGTGACCTGTACTAGCTCTCTACCTCCTTCACAAGTGTTCTGAAAAATAGCTTTAACTTTTGCCAATCACTTTTGATGTTTTGTAGGGCACAGGTGATGAGACGCGATTCGCATAGGCCGCGATATCGCAGTCCGCCGCTATATCTATAAATAAGATGCGGCTTTCCCTTGTTCAGGATCCTAGTTTAGAGTAGCGAAGCTCTGGCAGTTTGATCCCTCTAGAGTTAGATTTTTTCCCGTGTCTACCCACAATGTGGTGAATGTAATTGTACGATGTCTTTATTCGAGTGTGTCGTACTTGGACACGCACATGACCAGCAATAAAGATCGAGATTACTTCATCATTGCAGCATTCACTTAGTTTATTTATTTGTTATTTATTTAATATTATTTATTGCTTTCATAGCGTGGTGTGAGTACGACTTGACTACGAGCATCTACGGATGTGTATGGCTGGTCAAGGAATCAGTTGCTCATCGTGATTAGTCTCTCACCCTTAAACTCCTAGAAGCGGAACGAGTACGACTTGATTACTAGCATTTAAGTGTGACTGCTTGGTAGCCCAGTGGCGTATCCAGGATCTACGCTTGGTAACCCAGTGGGGTATTTGGGACCTGTGCTTGGTAATCCCAGTGGCGTACCTAGGAGCTACGTTTGGTAGTCCCAGTGGTAGTCGTGCACGAGGTCCAAGATGTGTACGGTTGATCAAGGAATCGGTTGCTCATCGCACTTAGGCTAGATTAAATTTTCTTACCGTTTTCCTCCTAGTTTAGTTTAGTTAATATTCTTTTCCATTGCCTTCAGGAGTAGCGTTAGAATTAGGAACACATCATACACCTCATCTAGACTAAACCATACGTGACATATGCAATACTAGTCTAGGTGGGAAGACAGCGAACTGCGACCTAAGGCTAACTATTTAGGTGCCACAACTAGTCCATCTGTGGAGTTCGACTGGCTCGCGCGTGCGACGCTCGTTTCGTATGGTTGAGTGTAGGGGTACCTCGCCACTCATCATAGGCACCGTTGCTGGGGATGATGCTAGTTATCTAGATTAGTTATATCATACAAGGTCGCTATAAAGAACTTAACGATATATCTCTTAGAAGAAGAAACTATAAAAAGTCACATAAATTCACACACAACAATGCCTCTCCTACAAGATGATAATAACGCCACACTTAGTGAGGAAGTTCATTGGAGAACCAACGAACTATATAACGATAAAGATTGGAGTATACAACCTGAAGTGGGAGTTTCCTATAAGAATGAACAAAAACAATGTATCACAACAAACGAAAGCCTAACTTACCTGATGACGATGAACCCCCACTGGCCACTGCAAGCTTAACGCAAATATAAGAGGCCGTTCGAATCTCACGTAGGCATCATAAAGAGAGCCATCTACCCAGGCTCGATTTAAATAACTTTCCTACCTTTTCAGGAGACTATGACTTAGATTCGCATCAACATTTACTAGCCTTCTACGATGCCTGCACATGGAATAACATTGATAACAGTTGACAAAAACTGAAGCTCTTTCCTATGACACTCGTTGACCAAGCTAAATTATGGTATAGATCGTTAAAACCAAATTCAATACAACGCTGGTCAACAATAGTAGAGGTCTTTAACGAAAAATATCAAACCTACGCAAGAGTGTCAGCCTTGAGGAAACAAATCCAAGAGTGGAAACAAGAAAAACATGAACCCTTGGACATGGCCTTAGAAAGATACTATGCACTATTAAACAATTGTCCAGGCCATGGGTTTTCTGAGGAAAGGCTAATGTATCACATCATTGATGGGCTACGTAATGAAACAAGAGAGACCTTAGGAACGTATGCCTGAGGTTGACTATACCAACTACGAACCCATCAAATCCAAGAGCTTATTAAGCGGGTAGCAAAAGAAGAAGGAGAAATAGCTACATGGGAGAG
>MNCI01025305.1:96292-114282 GCA_015680685.1 Gnetum montanum | reverse complement strand
CTAGACTAAACCATACGTGACATATGCAATACTAGTCTAGGTGGGAAGACAGCGAACTACGACCTAAGGCTAACTATCTAGGTGCCACAACTAGTCCATCTGCAGAGTTCGACCGGATCGCACATGCGACGCTCGTTTCATATGGTTGAGTGTAGGGGTACCTCGCCACTCATCAACAGGCATCATGGAAAGCTTGAAGGTGATGTTGTGGATCACCATTATAGCCACCTTCAAATCTTGGCATGTTGTTCATGTCTAGCCATTTGGTTCGACTATCCCATACGTGCCTAGTTGGGATGTGAACAACTTCTTAGATGTTGATCATACTATGAGTTTCCATAAGGGGTTCATCATTTTGATTAGGTTTGTGTGCTCCGCTATAGTAGTACCCCCTTCTATGCTCATCCTTTTCATGGTGTATGTGATCCCTTCATTTGCGTTGTTGATATTCTTCATCTTCTGATTTTGAATGTCTCAAATAATAATCATGTTGATCATGAGTTCTTCTATCTTCCTTGTCATAGTCCTTGTACTTTCACCTCCTTCTTTTAGAGTCTTCTGATGATCGTGAGGATGCAGATGAAGCAGTAGGAGAATGGTGCCGGTTGGTCCTCCTATGATGACTCTGATGTTCATCTCTGTGGGATTTAGTAGGAACTCTTGGCCTTGAGTCCTACTTGTGCCTTGAGTCTTTTACCTCCTACTTGAGCTTCTCTGCTAGTTTGAAGTGTGGTTTATTTCTGATAGGTTCATCTAGTCAAATGATAGATGTTTGCAATTGGAACTCATGATTATGGTGGAGTTATGCAGCAATGAACTCATCTCCATCAAGCTCCTCCAAGACAATAGTAGAATTGACTATTTTCCCTTTGTTTTGTTCATGCCTTACTTCCATAGCATGGTCCTTTCTTAATTGCTCCTTAGAAGGCTCATATGGACAAGTCATGTATTTGGTTTCATGATATCATCCAATTGCTTCACTTAATTTCATCCCCTTGAGAATAGTTTGGAGCATAAGGGCCGCTGAATGTTTTGATGGTAGAATAATGTTTCCTTACAGATCTCTCCACCTAAGTTGCCCATCTTGATGAAAGATGAATGTGAAATTATCATAGTAAGGATCACTATGAGGATATGAAATTTTTGTCTACATCAACATACTTCAATCTTCTTCTTTTTCAATTCTGTCACTACTTCTCCTTAGTTCCTTGGTAGGTGATGTGGTGTTCTTGTTTGAAGCCATGTTATATATTTTTTAGACATTTAGTTTAGGTGTGTTTTTTTTAGGATTATAAGATTATGGAATTTGACTTTGTGTTTTAGGTACAACGATCTTTGGAAAATCAATTACTACACATACATTGACTTGTCCTTGGCAACAATGCCAATGATGAGTAGTGGAGTAGTCCAACACCCAACCATATGAGATATGAGTGTTCACGCATAGCTTGGTTGAATTCTATGGATGAGGTGATGTGACTATGCTAGTAATTGGTTAAAGTTTGGGATTGTTGTCTTTCCACGTTAAGCTAGTATAGTCTATGCATATGATTTAGCTCTCAGTGAGGTGTATGACATATTGATGTTGGTAGGCTAACTCCTAGTAAACATAAGGTAAATGAAAATAGTTTCTAAGTCTAAGTAAACAACAAATGAATCTAGTCTAGCCTAGGTGATGGACATTTGTTCTTGATGCTTCACACATGTCTTGGACCTATGTAATCATTACTGGGATTATCAAGTGCCTCACTACTAGGCAAACCAAGCGATAATACTAGTAGGTTACCAAACGATCACACTTTATGCTTGGAATTAATTGTATCCATTATGCTTAATAATAGTAAAAGTAAAGTTCATGGAAAAGTAAACAATAACTAGGAAAACAGTAATTAGTAGGCTATGTAAAAATAGTAAACATTATTCTAGGTAAATAGTAAAGAAACTAAGTGGATGCTGTAATGATAAAAAGTAATCTCGATATTTATTTTCATTCACACTTGTGTCCAAGTACAAGATGCTCAAATAAAGACTTCGTACAATCACTCAACACCACACTGTGGGCACACACTCTATCACTAAGCTACAAAAATAAACTGCAAGAGATTTAGTAAGGTGAAATGAAAATTGTTGTTTGGATCATGTGCCTAAGTGTTGTATTTATAGGCTTGCATGTGTCTGTGATATTGGATATTCGACATGGTAGCTTGTGCCTTCATATCGAGGATCCAATATCGCAGCTCTGATATCGGGGATATGATATCGTAGTAACCATGTAAAAACTTGATTTATCAACAATGTATTATGCTAGTAATTGATATTAATTTCATGATCATTGTCTTCCCACTTTGAGTTAGTAAAGTTCAAGTATATGGTTTAACTCTTAGTGAGGTACATTGTAGGGCCCTTAATGCTCCTAGTGGTACTGATAATGAAAATGAATATTAAATTCTAAGTCTAAGTAATAACAAGAATGGAAATCTATTCTATCCTGATAGCAATAGGTATCCATTCCTAGTCTACTGGTCACATCTTGGACTCATGCAGTTATCACTAAGATTACCAAGTGGAATTACTAGTGAGCGAATCAAGCAATGCCACTACTAGGTTACTAGATAACTACACTTAATGCTTGAAACCAGTTGTAGACATTCCGCTTGCTAATAACATGTAAAGTAAGGTGCTTGAAATGTAAATGATTACCTAGGAAAGCAAGAAATTTATTCTAGATAAAGCATAAAGAAGACTAAGTGGATGTTGCAATGATGAGAAACAAGTTTGATTTTTATTGCCACACATAAAACTATGTTCAAGTACAATTTACTCAAATAAAGATTTTGATTGATTGCTTAACACCACGCTGCAGGCATTCACACTATTGTTAAGACTATGAAAACAAATTGCAAGAGTTTCCCTAAGACTAGAATGGAAATGTTGTTGATTGTGCACCCAAGTGCTAGTATTTATAGGGCTACACAAATTCTAAGACATTGCATCAATGATGACATAGGATAGGCTACGATATCAGAGCTACGATATCATTGATAAAAGATTGTAGATATGATATCACATCTTTTCAAAAAATGGTATTATTAGAAGGCTTGGCAATTGGACTTGTGCCATTGCTCCCATGCCCTCACTTGAATAAAAAGTCATAGGGCCATTATCTGCAATTTAACTCCCTCATCTACTACTTCTATAAGGTTTTGAATTAGTAGAAAAGAGAGTGATGAATTAGCATAAGTAATATCATAGGATTTAGTAAAATCTAAAATAGTTTGAGTTTGTGGGTAACATTTTCTTCTGTAAAATATTGCTAAATTCTCATCGATTGTTGTTTTTAAAACATGCTTCCCTTGTCCTTCAAAATTTCATTTAATGTGCATTCCCATACAATGACCTAAACATAGAAGCCATGGATTTGCTTGGAGAAAATATATCGGTGTTATAGATGAAATATTATTTAGCATTACTAGTAGACCCTCCTTAGCATCATGAATAGAATATTATTTAGCGTTATGAATTTATGACTAGTAGTTGGCCTCTCAATTGAGATAATCTTCTTTGTTGATGAGTACTATGGTGTTTGTATCAAATATTTCATGGCCTCTAGACAAAGAACAAGATTTATGGATTGAAATTTTCATGACACCCAAATGAAGACCAAGTTTTGTTTATCAAATTTTTCTTCATCATGAAATCAAGAATAACATTTTTGCATCATCTATTGTAGGTTCTCCCTCTAGGTCAAATTTGCAATGATTGTGAGAGTGTACAGAAAGGAACAAATTTGACATGTAGACCATTTAACACTTTCATAAAACTTAGGTAGATAAAATGATACTTAAAGTATCAACCTCTTACTAACATAAGAGTTATTTGATAATTTGGCACTTGCCTAAACCTTGTTAAGTATTTAATGTCTTTTGTTAACCTCAACATTTAAAAGAAATCTATATTAAAGTAATCATTGTGATATCTTATTAACACTATCACAGTGATGTCTAATATGTATATTTAATAAATAACTTATATTAATCATTAGTTAGTTTATTCTTAACAAATTGTTGTGTCTCTCTTCAAACATTATGACAATTATGACAATGACCTTGTATTTATAAATACTCTTGAACGTTGATGTGCAAGTATTATACATTATAAATAATATATAAGATAAACAAAAGATATTCAACTCATATCTCAGGGCAATGTTTCACGCTATTTATTAGAATATGTATAACATGCTAAAGCTCCGATTGTAATGCTCACATATGGTAAGTATTATCAAAACATATTATGTATCTGTTGAATTATATCAATATAAGTTATTTATTATTTCCTCGGACATTGTAATTTAACCCATCACAGAACTAACCAAAACTTAAGCATACAAAGTAAGACTTAAATCATCACCCTAGTACTAGCATAACACTTATATAACAATCATCAACTCCTCGACATGGGTATGCATGGACACTCATCATCTTATCATCTTCAACATGATGCATAAATCCTAATTATAATGACACGAATCGTGGCATCTTCCGTACTGTCTTTGATTTTTTCCCTCTCGTTAAGTGCCTGTTAAGCATAGCGTGCAAGGTAATTATAATTCAAAATCTACAAATAAGGCAGACTTTGTTTAAAGTTATAATTAACTAACGCTACGCTCTCGTTACCAAACGACCGAAAAAAACACACACGAACCGAAACGGTATGCGAGGGGCCACGACGCACCACAAATCATTCCGAACAAAACAATGTACATGAAATACGACCGACGCGCGATCCACAAATAATTGACAGAGCGCTACGTCGCGCCATCAACGCAGAACGGCACGCAAACCTCAGGCAATGGCGGCAACCCAAACGACGACGACGAGGAGCACCACCAAAGCCAAGCTCAGCTCCAAACCCACCATCCTGCAAATCCTCAACGACGTCGACGCCAACGAAGACAAAGATAACAACAAGCAAATCCACGCTCACGACGGCGACGACGACGACACGGATACTACAAGCACAAACACGAAACAAACACAAGCAAAGCAAGAAAAAGACAAAAACAAGAAGAAGAAGAAGAAGAAGAAGAAGGACGAAGAAGAAGAAGAAGCAGCAGAAGCAAAGTTGGTGCTGGTGCCGGGCACGCGCGTTGCAACCGCAGACGCGCAGGGACTCCGGCTGAACACCTACGAAATCGGGGACGAGCTGGGCCGGGGCACCGCCTCGCGCGTGTACCGCGCAACCAACGTAGCCACGGGCGTGGTCTACGCCATCAAAGTCACACTCACCGCACCACTTCACGCAAAACTACGAGAATTACCATTCCTTTCTTCTTCGGCATCCTCATCCTCATCATCCTCGACGGCGGCAGCGCTGTTGTTCCGGCACGCGCACCTCGTGCAAGTACTGGAAATAGCGCGCCTGGTCGGTGGCGGAGCGGGAGCGCGAGCGGGAGCGGGGGCGTGGCTCAGCGTCATGGAACTGCTGCGCGGCGGCCCCGACCTGCGCGCGTCGGTGCGCGTGCCCATGCCGGAGGTGCGCGCGCGGGCGCTGTTCCGGCAACTCGTCTCGGCGCTCGCCTTCCTCCACAACCGCGGCGTCGCGCACTCCGCACTCAAGCCTTCCAACGTCTTGCTCCACCCCCGCGGCGGCCTCAGACTCGCCGACTTCGCCGGAAACCGGCGGAACCCGCCCCCGCCCCCGCCCCCGCCCTACGGCGCGCCCGAGGCCATCCGGGCCAAGCGCGACGACGGCGGGTACTGGTACGACGCCGCCAAGGCCGACGTGTACTCGGCCGGCGTGCTGTTGTACGAGATGGTGGCCGGGCGGCCCCCGCCCCCTCAGCCGTTCGCGTTCCCGAGCTACTTCTCGGCGCCGCTCCGGCGACTGCTGTGCGGCATGCTCGAGCCCGACCCCCGCAGCCGTATGTCCCTCAACGCTGTTATGACTTCGCCTTGGCTGGCGCAGCTCCCGCCTTATCCCTGCGTTGGGGATGCCAATAGTAGGAAGAAAGACAGAGCCCCCGTCGTTGTCCCCCACCGCCAACGGCGTTCCTTTCAGAGCCTTCTCAGCTGCTTCGGCCTCTCTCTTGACTGACTGTCTGTCTCACTCATGAAGTTCACGCATTCATCTCCATCTCATCCATCCTCGCTCGCTCCGTTACCAGCGCTTGCGTTCCCTGCCGAGTTCCTGTGTGTTTTGTACGCTTGTCTTTGTCTCAAATCCTTGATACGCTATGCAACGAACATAATTCGACCGACACGGAGGTTCTTCTTGTCATTTTTAATAGCGGTTTTGGTGTCGACGAGAGCTTCGCTTTGTTGCCGAGAGTAGAACTCCATGGATTAGAGACTTCATTGGCCAACAGGTTTTGCTAACCCTTAACGAACTACCACAATGATAATCGGTTATTCGACCAGAACGGTGAAACTTATTAACAGTGGCTAATTTTTAGGACAACGTTGAAAACTAATTATATTAAATAAAGTAAATGGATAATTTTCAAACACATTCAATTAAAATCTGAATTTTGCATTATCCATGTCGTTAAAAGCAATGAAGGTTCAATTCTAATTCTGGTAAATCCAAAAAACAAATTTCAATATATGATTATCAAAGATTTAATAGTTTTGTTAATTAAGTTTTTAAAACCCATAGCATGTACCTTGCCAAAGTTGAACGAATATAAGCATCTCATTATTATATTTGCAATTAAACATTAAATTATAAAAAACCATTAATAATATAATAAATATTAACTCTTACAATCTTACAATATATGCAAAAAAACTAACCTTGACTGAAAAACACAGGATATACAATGTTCATATCAAAGTTAAGCAAGGTTCAACTCCAACAAACATGTTAATTTGATAAAGGTAAACAACATATATTCTTTTATAAATCTTTTAATATATCATGTTAAATTGAATCATGTAGGACTCTAGTTTCTATTACAACACCACAACCTAAGCAAAGATAGAATTTTAAGTAGTCAATGCTCATCAAAAAGCATTTCGTTCATAAAATAAATTTAAAATAAAGAATACTTCTACAATGAAATACATTTTTTTCTTTAAAAATCCTGTCATCCTCTTGTCAATTTCTATCCTGAACCCAAGCCAACCCAGCACACCATAAAAAATTAAATACAAAAAATTAACAAAATCTCCCCACCAAACAATCTTGAGTTTCCAATGTTCCTTTCAACACCGATACTAACATTCCGAACACCAATCCTAAATTAAATTTGCACAAGGAAAGATGTCATATTCTCTGAACTAACTCGTCCATAAAAGTATACTTATAATATCAAGAATAACGGTATCTGTGAATGACATGGAAACAATAATCAACGTATAAAACGCTACACCGGCAAATTTACAGTACTTTAAAAGAAACTGACGTCATTAATCCCCACAAAAATAAATAAAAAACATGGGCATAAACAATTTACTTTGCCTTATTTTGCAAATTATCGAAAAAGTAACATAGAACACCTTTTACATCGGCAATAATATAAACATCAACATGACAACGTAACATCTATCTATGGGCTCTAAGCATATATAAAACAAATGCATAGCCCAACCAAGTCCATCCATTTAGATAACATTCAATGTCCAACAACTGTATTTTACAAAAATCAGCCAAGGTTACAAAATAAAATGACCATCACAATTGAAGTCTTTCCTTAAAATGCCAAAGCAGCGGCAATCTCTCACTGATCTGGCTTGGATCTCTATAGCAGGATGAAACAGAAGAGAATCCTTTCTGCATGAAGTTTTAGAAACATAGTTTATTTACAAGTCTCAGAGCAAATCAACCTTCAGGTAAACAATCATAATTTAATTAGTCGATTACAAATTTCAAAATAATTATATCCGCCATTCTACTGTTTAACAAAATCTTCTGCATTGGAAAAATCGGTACAATTTGCATCTCTCATCTTACCGATGCTAAGCCCTCAAACGTGTCTTCTCTTCCACAGCGTTCCCGAAGAATAATAGGCATTTCTTTTGAGTCTTTCTGAAATGAACAGTGCATGCGCGTGTCCCTAACTCTTATAAGCACACCATCAACTCTAAGCTGCCATGATAAAGGCACAAAAAAGAGCTATTGAAAACCCATGTGAGTTATTGTATTTATTAATGCAAAATTTAGGTGTACAAGTCTTACCCAGAAGCGTAAGAGAAGAAACCAGCATGAAGGCATAACCCTCTGCAGACAACATAGGAATATATAAATAATAATCAAACTAGAGGATTTCCTATTAGTAAAGAAAACACTATTGGGGAAAAGTTACAACTCACAACTTTCACTGTCAGGAGTGAAACACCATTATCAGCTAATTCATCCTCGTACAAAACTACCTGAGCAGAAAATATAGCAAGCAAACATCTTATAAAAATATCTAAAATTTGTAGATCTGAATGTGAAGGCATGAATAGACATACAAAACATACTAAAACTACTCCTAACCCTTACCTCATCGTAGAAGAGGATTGGATCCTTTGATTGTAATGCAACCAAATCAATTCTGTTTTCACACTCTACCCACTTACAAATCTCAGGCTGGTATGTTCCACCCTCTTGTGCCTTCGGCCCATATACATCAGAAGGGTAAGCTCATTAATTTCAAACAAATTTGAGCTTCATGATACATATCAACACATAAACAACCATAACTGTGTTGATATGGTTTAGGCATAAGAAAGAACAGTAAATTTTCTGCTCTCGTATAAAAATTCACTGCCTGCTTTAATGACCTATGAAGAGATAACTAATAATGTATACTATCTATCAATATGAGCTTCGTTACATGTGAGTTGGAAAGAAGTCCAAAAGGGATCCACCTCAAACTAAAATACAAATATTAGAAACTATGGAAAAGGTCAGACAGAATAAGGTGTTGCATAATCAATCATCCCTTACGGCCAGTTATGACTGAAAATAGCAACTGCAGGTAATTATGAATAAATAGGCAACTCAAAAAATTTCCACAAGCAATAAGCTGGATTCTTGCAAATTGTTTCATCACAAACAATAGTGGAATTCCCATCATGGATCCCAGCACATGGTTTCAAACGATAATAACAGACTTGCATCTAATTCATGAGCATTTGGAATGGCATTCATTTCTGTAGCAAACTATATTTAATAAATCTCTTAAACACATAGCAGAAAATCAGCAACAAAATAAGCAGACACCTCTTCTTTTAGTTGTAATGATTGGCTTCCTGAATATGCTGTTGTAAAAGTATAATCATAATCCAGGATGACCTGCTGACTTGGTTTGCTGCAATCACAATATCACTTCACAACAATATAGATTTCAAAAGCACAAGCAGTCATGCATGCTGATTGTATACATAGTTTACCTTCTATATTTCCACTTAGCAGCAGCAGGAACCTCTACAGGTGGTAAGGCCTCTTTCTTCCACTCTTGCAGGGCATTAAATGCATTAAAGTAAAGTTTTATTCCAGTTTCTTCATGAACAAGCTCAAGAGAGCTGTTGCCAAAAACCATTTCAGGTAACTGCGCTACTTCAAGTTTTTTCATCCATCTGTAATAACATTGAAGTTCATACGTATTACTTCTTGATTATTCAATTTTAAAAAGTAACTGGAAGATTAACCGAAGTTAAATACTAGCATCTTTTCAGCTTCGGAGACAATCCACCACAACAAGAAGCAAAGGAGACAAACATTCTAAAAGGCAGGATAACAGGATATTATCAGAAACTTAAGAAAATGACACCAGACACAATGGACAATATGTATAAAGAGTTATGAAATGATCTAAATTGAGTTCATTACAACGGTAATGAACCAGTAAAATCTTTAATGATCTAAATTGAGTTCATTACAACGGTAATGAACCAGTAAAATCTTTAATGATCTAAATTGAGTTCATTACAACGGTAATGAACCAGTAAAATCTTTAATGATCTAAATTGAGTTCATTACAACGGTAATGAACCAGTAAAATCTTTACTTTCTTACCTATATTTGTAAGGTTACGAGAACTGAAATCATGTTTATACAAATTACAACGCTTAGAACTGATTTTGCAAATGAAATTTGGAAATATTCTGTATTCACAAGGTCAATTTTGCTTGCATGTTTCTCTTTTCTGAAAAAAAAATTTGGGATTATGTTATACAGGTCTCTTGCTGGGGTTTTGGTACAAAGCCAAACACATCTGTTAGCGTATACCTATAGTTTATTTTATAATGTAATATTATTCTATTTTAAAATTAATGTAATGTAGAATTATTCTATTATATAATGTATAATATTGTTCTATTATAAGCCTTCACATCTGATTTTAATCTCGTTTTAACTGTTGATGAAGTTTATCATTTAACGGATGGAGAATCTCCTGCTGTTGGTGTAATTAAGTGCTCTCTCATAGACCAAAGATCGATTCAGATAATACACTAATTTAAAGGGATTCTTGTAAAACTCATTAATTTCCCCTTAAGAATGAGGTTATATTTTGTAACTACTTGATCTGTTGTATGGTGGAAAACAGGTTTGATTATTAAAGGGTTTAAAGGATAAAGCTCTTATCTGTTCTCTCGTGGAGTAGATTTTACTAACCAAACCAATTAAATTTGTGTGTGTATACTCGGACAGCTAATTTTGCTGCATGAATTGCTTAATCGGCTCTATCCTGACAAGCTATTGAAGTGTTGCCTAAGACAACTCTGACCAAGATTGTTTTATTTGTTAATTTGTCAATACAGTTTGCATTCGTCAGTTGTTTTGGACTCAGTTCTTCTTGGGTTCCATTTCCAGAGTCCTTTTAAAATATCTTAATCTTAGATAAATGATTGTTGGCTACCATTCCCTACCAAGGAACCTCGTAATTTTATAAAACCTATATGACAAACAAATGCTGGAAACAACAGCTACATTTGTAGGAGCATAATGTTTATAATCTTTATAAAATGTCAAATAATACAACATATGTCAAACTGTCCCGTTGAGTGTAAGCAGTGATGGTACTCTAAACTCCGTTAATCCTACAACCAAAACGTGTCAAATACATGCCAGATTTTAAAAATGCATTCATCATCAAATCCTTTGACTACCTTTACAGGTTAGCCTATGTCAATGGGATAAGGCACCAAGATAATGATGGTTGCCAATTGAAGCTTTATCCATGCTCCACACAGATTCCATCATCATCATCCTAGCCTTAACCTAACTACATGGGATTGGCTATATGAGCTCTTACACCATTCCTAGCCTTATCCTAACTATGTGGGATCAGCTATATGAGCTCTTTTACACCATTTACTTCTATTAAGAGCTAAATAAGCATTGATACCCAATCTTGGATGACTTTCTTTATGCAAACAAACTAAGAATGTTTTGGTCTATCTCTTTGTTAGTTTCCTTTAACTTTAATGAAGTGACCTTCTCAAAAAGGAGCATTCTCTGGTCTTCTTAACACATGACCAAACCATCTAAGCCAGCTCTCATTTCTCTTCTCATCTATGGGAGCTACTCCTAGACTTCCCTTAATAAAAGAGGAGTTATATCAATCTTTCCTAGTCACACGCAACATCCACCTAAGCATATGCATCTCTACCACATGCACATGTTGTGAATGATGTTTTTCAATAGGCTAGCATTCCATACCATAAAGAATCACAAGTCTGATAGCAATTCTGTAGAACTTACTACTCAACCTAGCAGGGATTTTGCTATCACAAAGAACACCACTAGCTTCTTGCGATTTCTTGCATCCTGCCTTAATTCTATTTGTAACATCATTAATCTTACCATCCACTTGAACCAGAGACCCCAAATATTTGAATTGCTTACCTTAAGCAACTTCTTGATTTTGTAGTGCTCCACACAGATTTCCATAATAATAAATAAGTATTACAGATTTCCTCACAGCTGCCAAAGCAATTTCTCAAAACCTTTTTTATTCTATAGATCACAAGTTCAATTCCAATAGTTTGTACCATGGTATAAAGAAAATCAGGAAAGAATTGGCTAAAACTGAATACTAGCCAGTAGATCCCTAGGGGTCCCCCATCAAAAACTACAAATTAAGTTTTGCAATCATGTTTACCAAAAAATTATAAAGTGATTTATCACATCATCTGGGATCAACTTACATTTTATATTCCACCATTATTATCAATGCATGCCTAAACCTCTCATGTACAATTTCTAATGCTCATGGTTTGTTCTTCATTCCATAGCTTTTTAGGTTTTCAGTGTTGAATTGCTAGCTTTTGATTGAACTAAAACAATCCCTTTACTGTGGCAAATTTCAAGTTTTTATGGCACTGGAGCATTTCAAATGAATAACTTCTTCTTTTCCGATGCAAGTACAGTTTGGCCATCCAGTAATCATTCAGTTTACCTTTCACATTTGTCCAGGCTTTTATTCTTTGTTAATGACAGTTTAAAAGGTTCAACACTTGCATCAATTCATCAAGGAAAATCAAATATAGTACAATTGATTTTGAAAGCTGTGTGCCTCTCTGCACTTCCAACACAGGCCTTCTACAATATCAGCAAAAATCATTTATTAAAAATTTGAAGTAGACATCCTCTATTTTAAGGAATCTAAAGCCATGTTCAGCCTTTACCAGAACACGTTAACTATTAGTCATCATCCAACCCCATTTCATCAATTTTCTATAGCTAAATGTTTTCATCTATTGTCATCTCAAAAAATTGTATAAACTGTAAAAATGAGGTCCATCTTTCTCAAATATCTGGCTTCCTTCATTATTTGACTAATGCATAATGCATCATGTACATCTGCAACCCCGTATCATTGTGTTTAGTTTCCCGTAGCCAGACATACCCATGAAGATTACTGGTGATGTACGATCTTTAACAAATAGAACATGTGTAAAAGCTTTTCTACACCAAAACTGAAATTTTCAGAGCACATGTATATGCCAATTATAAATTATTTTAGCATACACTAAGAAAGCTTCAAGACTATGCTATCTTAAGGATAACCACTGGTGTAAGAAACACCACGTTGGTAACATGGTTTTTAAGGTAACGTTGCATATAAGGATGCGTACATTAACACTCTTCGCATTGGAGTTATCCTCAAGAACATTAAATTAAAAAGCCTATCTTGCAAGCATGCATCAGAGTTACCTCTCCATTTTGATACACACAAGGACATTCAACAAAATACTGATCCGAATTGAAAGGAAGCAAATTCAGAAACAAAAGGCATAGCAGGTATCTGTTCTTTTATTAGTGCTTTGAGATTTGGTCACACCAGAATGAGTTCATCATTCATTTTGATAATGTGTTTTCAGTCGGATACATAAACCAGGAGATATTACCTTAACTTGATTGTGAATCTCAAAAACGCAAAGGTTCAAGATTATCATGTTGGCCAATTAGACGGCTTAGAATTCATTACTATGTTCCGTGTTGCAAAATAAAAGATTTAGTTTAAAGGAAGAGTGGTTTTCTGTAACAGAATGTATATCTCCTACTAAGGATGCATATGGATCAACACATGACAGGGTTTTCGGTCATTAGGCATGTATTCCATCTCTTCTTCTGTGGTGCTGCCATTTGCAGTTCATAATATGCCAACTAGCCTAAGGTTAACGGCATTAGAACTTGATAAACCTTTTAGATTAAATATCAAGTGGGCAATGGATGTTATTCCTATATTCAACCAGCTTAAACCCAGCTAAGCTTTGCTGAATTCTTGCTTTAAGTAGGGCTCATTATCTCTCACGGCTTGCGTTTGTTTATAAGAAATTTCATACCAATTGAAATTGTATCTTGATTCAGTTATCTTATACATCTAGGACCCAGCAATAGAAAACATTGATTCAAATGAATCTTGGCTGTTTCGATTGGCAGCAATGATAAAATGTGCAAAACAAAGCTTAACATTCCCCCGATGTTGTGCAGAAACATTATCTTCCGTGTTACTGAGTTTATATTTTCCTGCATTGAAGTAATCATTGAAACGGAAGAAAAGCATAGTCACGCATTCGAGAACAAGACTGCAACAGACGAGAAGATGCTTCGAATGAGAATTCTTTTTTTTAAAAAAATGTAAATTCCCTTAGTTGTACAGGAGCAATCTTCGTTGTGATATTTTGGGCTATTGGGGAAAATGTTTCAGATATCAAAGATTGCTATTTTCGAGACACTGTTCATAGGGCACAATCACGGAGAGGAATTTGAATGACGCATTAAGAAAATCAGACAAAATCGCAGCTTTTTTTGTTCGTGCAAACGAAAACTGCGCTATTGGAAAAGGGGACAGCAGCAACGCAGAAAACGTATAGGAATTTGAAAAGAAGGAAAAGCTTTAAAAGTACGCACTCGTCGCGAGCATCGGAATCGAGAATTGGACGCTTTCTGGACTCGATCTTCCAACCGGCTATGCGAAGGCCATTGCGTTCCCCCTGCAGAATTTGGCCCCCAAACTTGGATACAAGGGCCTCATACTGCTGTCTCTCCTCTTGTTTCTGTTTCTCCTTGTCCATTCTTTGCTCTGCATCCGCTCCGACACTTGTTGCAGAAGCACTCATCGTATTGCGCAAAATACCCTACGCTTGACCTTGAACTTGGAATGTAGGATGGAATACAGGAGCCTGTAAAAGCAATTCGGCATCTGCCAGTGCTGGTTTTCCAAGTCTTCCATGCGTGTCCAGACTCTGAGCCTCCTTTAGTTTTTTAATTTTTGTTCATTTTTCTAAGGCCAGGTAGATACATGTTAATGACGAAACCGTCCCGTTGCGGGCACACGTTGGCGCTACAGAGGAGACTGGGACATTTTTCGAAGGGGTATTGCTACAGAAATATCCATTCATGAATTACGGCCACACTATCAACCTTATACTTTTAGAAGGGTTGTATAGGAATATAACAATAAGTGTGATTTGAACAGGTAATCTTATAATTAATATGGTTAACGCTGGCCATTAACAGGAACCTTTTTAATGCAGGGTACATCTCTAAAATAATTCTAAGATAGTATACTTCAAGATAAATAATTTAATTATAATTTTATAACTCAACATTGCCTACTAGAATTAAGCCTATGACTAAGAACTTTTAAATTAAGAGTCTTACTACTAGGCTAATACCTCTTTGTTGTTAATGGCTTGAGTCATCCATCACAAGTTGAATTATGATCTTAACTTAGACTCTCTTCTTAGTTTTAAATTTTTTTTTCAGCCATAGACTTGCAAATATTGACCATTTTACTTTTAACTATTTTTTGTGCAATGGCTGTAAATCTATTTTAGTAAACCCTTATATAGCGGATCACATCTACCTTACTATGGAGACAAGGTTGTGCTACTAGCCCGATGTTCATTTGCACAATTGAAAAAAATCTATTTTAGTAAACACCTTATTGATTACGGATGTTAGACTTGCTGTATTTCAAAATAGTTTACAAACCAACATTACATCTCACCATCACTTTTTAGAATCAATGCTTTTCTAAATTTTTCTTCATTTTTATATGGTTACCCTCTTTTGTTATGGATTCAGTAAGAAAGTTTATTTTATTTTCCTATGTAATTACTTTAGTAAGAAAACTTATTTTACTTTTCTTTTTATGTGGCTATCCTATTTTGTTGTGAACTTTATACAATTTCTTCTCTGCTTCTCAATTCTTTGTTATTCTTTTACGATTTTAACTATTATGCCAAGATTCTATCAAATTTTTGTCAATTTTGGCTTATTTCTATATGGAAATTTGCATTGTAATCTTATCTAGATCATTTTTGTTCTTTTGGTGAATTTTTGAATTATGTGGGTGATGAGGGATAAGGTATCCCAACACTCCACCATACAAGTCACGAGTGCATGTGCGTGACCAAAACATACTCTGTGGATGGACAATGTAAGTATGCTAGGAGTTGATAGTAGATTAGTGATTGTTGTCTTCCAACTTTGAGTTAGTGAGATTCAAGTGTATGGTTTAATTCTTAGCAAGGCATATGATATCTTGATGTTTGATGAGCAATGGGTATCCCCTACGCCCAACTTTATGAATCACAAGTGTTCATGCACAATTTGGTCAAATTCTGTGGATGGGACTAGTTGTGGCATCTAAATCATTAAGCATTAATTGTAGGATGTTATCTTCCCACTTAGACTAGTGGTAGCTTTGTCATGTATGGTGATGAGTGGCGAGGTACCCCTACACTCAACCATACGAAATGAGCGTAGCACGCGCGATCTGGTCGAACTCCGCAGACTAAATGCCTAAACGCCCCATGGAACACTTGGGGTTAATCATTCGTTGTCTTCCCAGACTTACTTGTTGTTCTCACGATGTATGGTTAAGTAAGTCCGAGGTATATGATTTTTATGGTCTTTTATGGTTTTTCTCCTATGCTAAAGGGTGAAGGGTTGAGAAAGCTAACTAACTCTAACTAAGGACCTAAGTCTATATTAACTAGCGTCATCATCCGTTCCCACTTACCGTACACACTCTGAAACGATGCAACAGTGGCTACCAAACGCTAATCGTTACTGGGATCACCACACGTAACGCATGTGCTCGAAGTGGTTGTACTGAGGCACTTAACTAGCCTAAGTGTGATAAGCAGCTGATTCCTTGACTAGCCGTACACATCCTTAGATGCTCGTAATCAAGTCGTACTTGTATCGCATTCTAGGAAAGCAATAAATAACAATAAATAAAATCCTATCCATGCACTGCAAGGTTTATCCAATCAAGTTCGTCTTTATTGTCGTACACAACTTGTGTTCAGGTACAACGTTGCTCGAATAAAGAGCCGTTCACTCTAGGACTCCTATTGCGGGCACACGGGAAATTAATCTAACTCTGGAGTGATCAAACTGCTAGAGCTTCGCTACTTCTAGCCAGGATGAGAAATGAGGGGAGTGTTGCCTCTTATTTATAGATTTGGTGGCAGACCGCGATATCACGTACGCGATATCGCATGGGATGCGATATCGCGGCTTGTGCATATCGCATCTTATCATACCCCCATGACTGAATGAAAACTCGTCCTCGAGTTCCTTACAATAATATCGGGAAGGTATGAAATTATTGAGGGGAATGGAACTAATAGGATGACATGTGAATGGATCATTATTACAAGACTTGACAAAACTGGTGTTCATAACAACAAAGGTGAACACCTTATTATAGTGACATCAGGCCTTTGTTGGCAGCTTGTGAGAAAGAGAGAGATAGAAAGAAATGTTGCTACTGCCAACGCCAAGATTGCGCTTTTCGTTGTCCATCCATAAGCGCGCTATCGATCTTGCTCCTTGCATAGCTGCTTTAGTGTTGGTCCATTCCAAGTGTTTGCTCCAACTCCAGATCCAATTTGTTGTTTGCATGATCGCCATCTGCACACACAACACAATCATATATTAGCAAGTGTAAATGAATCATCATGTAATTAATACCTTGCTTCAGTGTAAGTCCGTTGGCTAGGTTGTGGTATGGCTGATATGGACCTAGGAAGATGTTACTAATGACTACCGAAGGTATAGGGGTTAGGAAGAAAATCAAAAAATTTCAGGCCTAGGAGAAAATTGAAAAAGCGGGCCCCATACTCCCATAACTAATCGTGAACCTCTAGTAGCGTTAGAATGAAGAAGGGAAAGGAGTAAGAAAGATAGATAAAAAGGGACAACTGAAAACATCAGTGAAATGGATGTCAAGATGGGAATGAACAAAATAATAATTAATTGCAAAATGTTAAGGAAAAGAAGTTAACGAATGCACCAAATAGGAATGTCAGTGGGTCCTCCCCAAAGCAGGCGCATGCCATTAATGCCCTGATAGACCCACAGTCAAAGAGTCCGTAGGCTCTAGGAATGTCTTTTGGAACAAGAGTTAAAGTCTTAATCGCAAGAATTTACCGAAAAGAAAACAATGCATCAACCAAAATAGATACACTCATGATACAACCGGCAATGAGGTGAACAATGGAGAGAAGGATGGAGAGGAGAGAAGAGAATGGAAT
>MNCI01025305.1:62496-78298 GCA_015680685.1 Gnetum montanum | reverse complement strand
TTCCCTCATTCCGGTGATATTTACATGTGTGTGTTTTGTGAAATTAGTGTAGATTACATTTAACCCTTCTAGTGCCCACGGACACTTTTAAGTGTGGTTACACAAGGGCATTATAGATTGAAACCTACTTTGGGGAGGACCCACTTGTGTAATCTTTTGTAATCTTCACTTATGACATAGCTCACACCCACCATTTCTTACCCTCAGCCTATTTTTTATAACATTCTTTCCCTATTATTATTATCCCTTCGAATCAATGTTCCTATGTACCATCACATAGCCTTTTTTTCTACCATCCAAGGTCCTTATTGATAAAACCCACAGATCATTATTCGTGCCTTCCAAACCATCTAATTACCTTAGAACCCTTCAACATGTGTCACATGTCCTAATTTCCATTTTTGATTCCAGGAAAAACCTTCAAAATTTGGTATTTTCCCTCGGGCCTAAACATACGCAATATCACGGCTAACGTGATATTACGTACGCGATGTATCGTACGCAATATCGCGTCCCATAAACTTATCAATAGGCGACCTTCCTGCAACACTTAGCATCATTTTTCACAACTTACACAGGGGGATTTTTTTGAATTTTTCTCTACGACTTGCGATTGTGAAACCCTTGCTTTTCTACCTATATCTCGCTCACTGGTACTTTGATTTTAATTCTGTCTGAACCTGCTTGAACCCGGAGTGTTCAGCTTAGTCGTGGGGGAGGGACACCTGCCGAATAGCACCTAACGTTTTTGGAATTTATCATCATCCAAAGGACATTATCTAGGGTAATTAGTTCTAGCATTTAGAATAATTTTGCCAAAAAAATCATTTAATCCCTTTAGGTACACAGGGAAATTAAAATTGGAAACCACCTAAGTAACATGGACTCATTATTACATCTTTCGGTTAATATCACATGGAGATAAAATAAATTAATTAATTAAGGTAAGCAGTAAGGTATAACTTAACTTCAAAAACAACCTTACAAACGCTTGGCCCCGTGTGATTGCAGATGGCCCCAAAACGTGAACAACAAAAAGGTCTTGCTCAAGGTGGAAGCAAACGACCTAGGAGAGGCAAAGGACAAGTCCCTACCGAACAACATGCAGAATAGGAGGAACAATCATTTAGCATTCATCAAGAGGACCCTCCTACCGTACAGTTTGGATAGGCAGAAGGAGGAGCTGCTGCAGTGCCTGAACAGGGACAACATCTCACGTTGCCCTAAGATGGTGTTCAGGCCATCCACAAAAAGTCCACCTTTGCTAAGGTGATTGTGGAATTAAACTTTGAATCTTTTGTAGAGTTCGCTCCTGAGGCTGTTAGGGATCACCTCAAAGGGTCTCCCTTATGGCCTATCCTCTCTGAAAGTTGTGCTTGGTACCTGGGAGAAACATACCAACGTACCAATTTTGGCACAACAAAGAACAAGGCACCATTGTCAATATTTGTGGTGTGATAGTCGATTTCTCTGCGCAGGTCATTTCGGAAGTATTAAACCTTCTAAATACAGGGCCCAAGTTGCTCAATTATCCACTCGTTCAAACCTCGATGTGCGATGGGATTCATTGGAACACGCATATGGTAGAGATAAGACATTTGGTGAGTTGATGACGGAAGAGAGGATCTATTTCAAAATTGGAATGTATAACGTCTACCCCATGAAGGGCTTAAAAAGAATTTCAACATATGCAGCAAGAGGATGTGTAGTGCTGATGGGGAAGGTTAATGCTAACCTGCCCCATCTATACTTAACAGAGATCCTGAGGCAGTTCGAGGAACGAAAGATAGGGAAGCTTGCCTTACCTTTCCCTTGTCTTATCAAGAAGTTGTGCCGACATGCTGGTATTAGGGGATACACTAATGATGTCCTCTGAAAAGCCTAAAATGCTTCATATGCTAAATTGTTAATGCCACCGATTGCAAGGAAAATCACTGGTGAGACGCTAGGACTAGAACAAGAAAAAGAACAGATAGCTGGACCAATTGCAACTCAACTTGCAGGACCTAGCTAACTTCCAAGCACAGGACCCAGCCAACAACAAGAAGCAGAGCCTAGCACCGGCCAAGATCAACCATCACCGCTACAAGATTACAGACCGTCGATGAGCCATCTGAGGGCCATCACTGAGATGGTTAGTTGGGGAAGTCATGATGACGCAAATCTCTTCCGGGTCATTGATGATGCCATACAGCCCACAGTTTCTTTGGATCATACAAGGGGTGAAGTGTCTATTCATATAGGAGGAGAGGAAAATACTTGGTCACAACAAATCTCAGGAAACGTGGCATCTTTCGAAGTGTAATTAGAAACTAGTGAAGGGGCCACTATGGTGGTCATGCAACACCAAGATGTCACGGGAGCTGCAGAAGTTGTCGCAAACCACATCAAAGAATCGTTTAATGTACCTATTGTGCCACCGGCAGATTTCACAGGAGCACGGGATGCTCAAAATTTGGCCAGAACCTCAATGACTCCTGCGGAACATGAGGATGTACTTGATCGATTGCTACAAACTGGACAAGTAATGATGTCCCTGTTTAACATCCCTCAGGATGTTACGGCAATTTAGTTAGACCTCATTTCCACAAAGGGAAAGCTGGTTTTAACAGAAGTGAGGGCCGAGCATGCTGAAGCAGAGGTGCAGAAATTACAAGAGCAACTCGTGGCCCTACAAGCAGCACAGCCGGATCCTTTACAATTTATTCCTATAGACCAGCTGGACAGCTTCAGAACTGAGCAACTAACCAAGCTATTAACGGAGAATAAAAAGGTGGCTGAAGAAAAAGAGAGGGCTGTTTGGGATGCCTTTGCAGCAAAGGCACAAACTCATGCACATCTCAAAGCACTTAACGCCTTATAGGAGGAAAATAAATAGCTTGTTGCCAACAACCTTCGGTTGACCTCTATGGAAAAGCAAAAGAATGTTCTCGAAGAACATTTCCACCAATTGTGAGAAAAATTCATCCGGGTCAACTAAGAAATAAGTCGTTTAGCCAGGGAGAATTGAACCCTCTCAATGGAGGCAATACGTGCAATTTGTCAAAAGACAGCCATCGAAATAAGTGCGTGGAAAAATGAGGCTAAACGGCATGAAAAGCTAAAGGAGCACTTTCGAGACCAGGTGGGGATGTACAAACAGATCCTTGAGAAGGAGATTCATATGGCCAAGGCCCACATCAACGCTATCAGTGCTCAACAAATTGACTGGCAGGCCATATTGGACACATATGCTTTTTCTCACTAAGCGGAAGTTAAGAATCGAGACCTGCAGATTTAGGATCTGATAGAATACATGGAGTTGGCAAACCTGCGGTATGCCAACCTTGCCATGTTAACAGTAGGACGCCCAAGAACAGAGCTCGAGCAATAGGTAGCTACCACCTATGTTAAATATGAAGCAGAATTTGCAGAACGCATGAAGTTATTAAAAAAATTGGAGATTGCAAATTCTGAACTTGAGATGGTGAAAGCAAGCTACCAAGGACAAAAAGATGTCACAACAGATTTGGCTCGATGGCTTGTGGATTTCCAAGAATACAAAGATAAAGCCAGAGCCTACGAAGAAGAACGTTAGGTATTTGTGGCTTGGTATGTCAAGGCCAATCAAATTTTTCTACAACTACCCTACCCATAAAAGGTGCCGAATCCATCAAACATCAGAACATTAGCATGGACGACACAGGATCCTCAGGCCGAAGAGGAGAAACTCCAGGCCATACTTCAACGCCATCAAGTCCCAAGACCTAGAGCACAAGATAAGGGGAAAGCACCTATGGAGGAGCCATTGCCACCAGGAACTACATGAGTTCCACCAATTTTGTAGCTGTAGCACATTTCTTGTGTTGTGTCTTTATTTTGTTTTGATTCCACACTGCAGCATAAACCCATGTTCACCATCCAATAATCTCGTACCTATCCATTGTGTAATCAATGGAGCTTGTTCTCACTGTAACTCAAGGACGAGTTTTCATTTAGTCGTGGGGGTATGATGAGTCGCCATTTAGTGCACCGCAATATTGCGTACGCGATATTGCAGCCTTGCCGCGATATCGTGTACACGATATCATAGTCTGTCTCCTCATCTATAAATAAGAAGAGTTAGTTAAGAGTTAGGGGCATTAGATTAGAAGCTTTTTGTCAGTTTTAGTTTAAGTGTTAAGTTTTAGTTCTTGTTTTTCTCTCAACCCTTTTCCTCCTAGTGTATGCCTGCAGTGTGGTGATTGTAATTGTATGACATCCTTTATTTGAGTGTGACGTACTTGGACACGCACATGGCCGACAATAAAGATTGAGATTACTTGGTCATTGTAGCATTCACTTAGTTTAATTATTTAATTATTTAATTGTTATTTACTACCTTCTTAGTTAATATCTCTCACCCTTAAACTCCTGTTAAATGCAGAATGAGTATGACTTGATTATGAGCATTTAAGTGTGACTACTTGGTAACCCAGTAACATACCTAGGATCTACACTTGGTAATCCCAGTGGTAGTGCACGAAGTCTAAGATGTGTACGGATAATTGAGGAACGGGTACTCATCACACTTAGGCTAGCTTAGATTCTTTCTCACCCTTTCTCTCTTAGCTTAGTTCATATTACCTTCCATCGCCTTCAGGAGTAGCATTAGGAGTAGCCTAAAATCTATACACACCCTCCATTTGCCTCCTTTTTTAGGCATGATTACTAAGGGGCTAACCCATCTACTATCAGCAATGGGGTATATGAACCCAGCCTTTAGAAGCTGTTCAATTTCTTCTTTTACTACTTACTTCAACTTTGGGTTCAATCGCCTTTGTGGTTGTTTTCAAGGCTTCATGGAGGAGTTAGTGTAAATCCTATGCTAGCATATCCTAGGATCTATTCTAGTTAATTCCAGATATGACCAGGCGAAGGTTTTTGACCATCTATTTATTACCTTTAGCAAACTCTCTTTTTGTTGCAGAGCAAGTCTTATGTTGATGATTACTAATTTTCCATTCTTAAGGAACGTGTATTCCATACCAGTGGGCAATGGTGTTAGCTCTAGGGGCTCTTGTTTAAATTTCTTAGGAATTTCCAACTTCCCCTAGTTGATGTTTTCTAAGTTAGGACTGGGAAGTTGGTGGTGGACTTGCTCTAATGCATCTATGCAATCTATGTAAGCGCAAGTCAAACCCTCAGTGAGTTCCATGCATATAAGTGAGTTGCTTTCTTGATCAGCTATCAGCCACTGGGTGTCTTCTTGTCGTGTGGCTGTTACATATAGGCACCTTTGTATATTTATCATTTGTGCACACTGATTGCATTCAAACAATGTTAAACTTTACACAACCCATGATCTCTGCACACAATTGCACCATGTGTTGATGTATGCGATGCATGAAACCTTCTTCTTCTCAATCTTTCCGAAAGTATTTTCCTTAGATATTTCTAGGAAAATATTGCGAATACCTAGGCATGCATCGATAGTGTTTAGCCATGCCCTTCCCATTATGATTAGGAAGTCCCCCTTACTGTTGTTCACTTAAATCACTGGGAAGTCAGCTGGATATGACCATCCACAAATAGTGGTAACAATATCCTCCACTAATCCCAAGGGAACTGTGATAGACTAGTCAGCCAACTCTAAACGGATGTTGCTCTTTTTTAATGGAGGTAGGTTCTAGGCCTTATACATTTCTTAGGATATTAGGTTGACACCAAAACCTGAATCTAAAAGAGCCTTGCATGGCTCATTCCCATTGATTTGTAAATATATCAAGGGACTCCCAGGATCAAAGAATTTCTTGGGAAGGTGGCCAACTTTGATCCAATCAGTAACGGCATGTGTTAACATGATTGTATGTGTTAAATGCAGTGTTAGGTTCGAAGGGGGCTCTGAAGCTTTATTTGATATGGAGGCGTTCAAAGACTCAGCCGCTTAGGGTTGCAATGGCTTGGTTGGACTGTTAGTTCTGAAGAAAGATCTTTTCTTCGTATACGGTTGTCAGAACCAATAGTAGGTTGAGGATTAACAACCCTTGTGACATTGTGTTGCTATGGCTGAGTAGGGAGTTCACCTTGCATTGCTGGAGCAAGTGGCAATGGAGCTATTGGTGGGAGAGATGTAGCCAGATTGGAAGGATGGTAAACTTGTGGAATATCACCCCTAGGAGAGGGAGTCCTATAGTACTCGCAGGGCTTGGTAGTGATGTTGGAGAGTAATGTGACGAACAGAGTCACGTGGAGAGATTGGATGTTGCACATAATATTCATATGGGTCAGGTTGCCGGTAAGGATATTGTTGCCTTGGTGGTGGCATTCCCCATGACTGTGGGTGTTGCCACTGTTGATGTTGCTCAATTGGTTGTGGTGGAGTTCCACTTGGATAATACATTAGAGGTTGGTGGAATTGCTTTGGGTTACCTTGGGGATAAGGTAACCGTCGGGATGTTTGCCATTTATTTAAATGTGGGTTAAGTGCATACACCCCAGACTTCTGCAGATGTGAGATCACAGGGCAACATCCTTTAGGATGATCGTATTGACATATCTCGCATCCACTATTATCGTCTGTATCTGAGTCCACAACCTCTTCAATAATAGCAACTTTACCCTTACCCTTGTTACGTGTGTTTTCTGCTTCTCTCTTTTTTCCTTTGTCACGATCACTACCTCGCTCCCTAGACTCCTCTACTACTTTGAGAACAGTTTGAAACCTACTATTTAGGGAGTCCCACATTTGGTCTACCTTTTCTGATACTTCTGATGCTAACTTTTGGATAGGCAAGGTTTTCCTATTCACCATTTCTTTAAGTGGTGACTCTTCCTCATCCTCACAAAATGTTACTCCATTCTTTTGGAGGGAATGATCTCGGTTATATTCTTCTGCACTTTCTCTTTTTCGTAGCTCACCTTCTTCCTTAGCAACTTGCTCTAGTAGTCTGTGAATTTGATGGGACCTAAGCTCATATAACCTTCCTTGGACATAAGTCCCAAGGGTTCTTCTCGTTTCATGCCTAAGCCTATCTACGAGATCGCATAGTTAATCCCATTGCGAATAACCATAGCCAGCACAACGATGTAATAGTGCATAATAGTGGCCCATGGCAACATCCAAGGGTTCATGACTTCCTTGTTTCCATCCTTGGATTTGCTTTTGCAGGTTAGACACCTGGGAGTACGTTTGGTACTTATCGTTGAACAATTCTAACATAGTACTCCACCTACGAATAGATTCCAGTTCTAAGGACTGGTACCAACTTTTAGCTTCTTTTATTAGTGTTAGTGGGAACAACTTAAGTTTTTGCCACTCATTTTCAATGTTTTGCAAAGCACATGCATTGTGAAATGCTTGTAAGTAATTTTGAGGATCAACGTTATATCCCCCTTCAAATTGTGGGATGTTGTTCATGTTTAAGCTCTTAATCCTACTATCTTTTTGGTGCCTTGTTGGAACTCTCACAGCCTCAATTATATCTAGCATGCTTCGCGTGGCGAGTAGGCGTTCATCATGATTATCTTATTCGTAGCGTCTATGGTGCCTACACGGTTCCCTACTCTCCCTTCTTTTATGGCATGATTCCTTAGAGTGCCCTCGTCCTCTGTCTTGGCTATCTCGTTTATGACTTCCACTTTGTTTGCCCTTATCCTCACGATGTGTTTCTCTATGGCTACGTTTGGACACTGAAGGTTAGGGTGAAGGAGACGATGAAGGTGAAGAAGAAGGAGAATCGCCACCATGATAGTGTCTACTAGCTTTTCTTTGGTGGTCTCTACCTCGATCGTGATTGCGATCATGATGCTCACCTTTATCATGTGTCCTTATTTCTTTTTCAGACACTTTGTGTCCGTTGGTATCAGCACCTAGGTCGTGAATAGTAGAATGAAGCTTATGATACACAACCCCTTGGCCAAAGTCAAGGGGAGGAACGTTGTTTCGCTTAAAACGTGGGGGGCATCCTGACCATTTTCCCGGACTTATGGTGTCTATCCTGTTGCAAATCCCTTTGTCAAACTCTGTTAAAACTCTGCAATTTAACTATCGTGCAAGTTCAGTGTATAAGAGACTCTAATAACAACCGTTAGTGCATCCGACTTCATCCTTGTGGCTTCTTGTTGGGCTTTGAACGTTCTGGTAGCACAGCCGTATGTACTAACCAACTGGGGATCTACCCGTGCTGCATCCTTCAGTTTTATTGTTGCCAAAGCTGCTCCAGATCAGGACCAGTCTCCAGTCCAGAGACATTACGCAGCAGTAAGCGAATGCTTTAAAGCGCCTGTGCGATATGCGAACATGTAGCTATCAACAACACACACGGACATTTGGGCCCTGTTTTATCAGCTTGGTAATGGATTGGGTTTTCGTCGTTCATTTTCTTCCAAAATTTCCCCCGCTCAGATATGCAAATGCTTGTTTTCTGTATCTTCACCGAAGAGCTCGCGGCCTGGTAGCAGTTAACAGTAACTTGTACACTACACTACACGTAGGTAGAGCCTCTAACCACGATTTTCCAAGCATAGATGCATGGTTTCTGGTTTAAGTTCGCGTGCTTGGTAAAGTGATCATAAATAAATCAATAATTGCACCGACTTGAATTAAGTTTAGGTCAACCAAATTAGCATAAATTCAGAACCCAAAACCGCCGAGTCTCACTTTCGGGTCTTAAATATAAAAATCAATGTAGGAAGAGTGGAAAGGAATCGAGAACGAAGGAGGAGGGCGAAGCAAACGGATTATTGCATTTTGGAACTGACGAACCTTGAAACGCTGCTGCATCATGAATGCTGGCATTATAAGAAACCAACCATCCATTTTTTGAGGGATACAGGCAATTAAAGGACAAATGCGGTGATGGAGTCGTGTGAGTGGGTAGAAAAGATTTTGGTGAAAGGGAATGACGTGAAGGACCCTTTTGCTGGATTGCTTCTTTTCGCTCCTCCTCCTTCTTCGTGACAAGAATTTTTGAACGGCGACTCTGGTTGAGCCAGCATATTTTGAAAGAGACCGTCCCAGTAAGAGGTAGCTGTACCTGCAGCGGCAATGGCCGGCCATCTACTACGCATGGATTTTCCCACTTGTCCCTGCTTTCCAACACAGTATCATATCAACATTCCCCAAAAAAGATTAGATTGTCTAGTTTTGGTTTTGTTTTGCTTCGAAGTTGTCTTTTGTTTTGTTTCGTTTTCAAGGAGTGAATCAGCCAACACGTATTCAAATTTGAATCGGGTAGGTGCCTCTGTCCGACGTGGCCGATGCACACGTCAGCAATGCAAGGCTGCTGAGGTGGCGGCTGCGGTGGTCCCCCCACCTACTCCAGCGACACTACTGGAGTCTAGTGAAGGTGGGGCATGGTCAGCTGTGAAGCAGCGAGTGGGCCCGCATGCCATGTCAGCCGGCCTGGTGTAAGAGCCGCCACCGATCTTTAAATGCGTCACCGGCCCAATTCAAAAAAGTGGTCGTGCAAGATTGATCCGCATGCTGACCTGTCACGTGTCACGTGGAGTCAATTCGTCCGTTCCGGCTCACCGGCCGAGATGGAGACCGTTGCATCGCCCGCACGCAATACGACCGTTAACGCCTCTTTTTTGACCGCAACACGAACACAAAAACCACACGCAGCTGCTCAGTTGAGTCGAAGCAAACCGAACCGAGTCGAGTCGAGTTTCATTTTTGCTGTTGTCGGTGTTCTGGTTTCTGGTGGGTTCTCTAACTATGATGGCAGCACTCGAAGCAATCACATATAATAACAAGAAGCAAAGGCTTTTTCTGCCGATGCTGCTGAACGCTCGCCGGGGAGGGGGAAGTCACTGCGAGTGAGAGAGAGAGAGAGAGCGAGTGTGAGTGTGTGTCTGTGTGTTTTCAAGTGCAGAAGAGAACACAGAGAGAACGAGAGGGAGAGAGCGATAGCGAGGTTGTGATCGGAGCATTTCATCGTGGTGTAGGGAATGGGGTGTGTGTCCTGCAAGTTCTACCGCAGCACAAGGAACAGAAAGAAGCGAAATCGGACCATCTCGGCCGCTGCTGCGGCGACGGCGACACCTTCGAAAGAACCCAACCACCTGGTATCCCTCACGTCCAGCACCTACGGACTCCTGTGCGTCGACAGCCCTGTCAAAGCCAAATCCATCCTGGATTCCCCTACCACGGAATCCGAGCCCGCCAGAAGCAGCAGCAGCAGAGAAAAACTGCAGGAGAAGCAACAAGATTCAGGCCTCCCGGGCGGCACGTCGTGGGAGGAGAAGAAGGTCATAGCAGAAGCGGAGGAGCCGGTGGCCACAATCAATGCGTGGGAGCTCATGGCAGGCCTGGACGACGACTCGCCCCGCAAAAAGGATTACTACTACTACTACTACTCAAAGCCTTGCTCGGGCGGCAAGGAAAACAGCGGCAGCAGCAGCCCCAGATCCGAGAACAAGAAGAAAGACGACAACAACAACAACAACTACTCCTACTCCGTCTCCAAATCCGGCGGTTCCAGGGTTCCCTTCTCGAGCCGCGACATCAACTCCTGGTCCGTCGGAGCCGTCCCCCTCCGCCGGAGAACATGGTCGGGGGGTCCCGTGTTCGAGCCGGGGATGGTGGCGCGCCTGGAGCGCGCCGTGGAGCGCCTCTCGGAGGAGCAATGGAACGCCGTCCGCGACTCCGACACGCCGACGCTCGAGTCCGCCGTTGCCGCCGCGGCGGCCTTTGGGGGCGGCGACGATCCGCTGCTGTCGTACGAGGAGCGGTGCCCGCCGGGCGGCGCCGGCGCGGCCGTGCTCTACACGACGACGCTGCGCGGGATCCGCAAGACGTTCGAGGAGTGCAACGCCGTGCGCGGCGCGCTCGAGGGGTACGGCGTCCGCGTGAGCGAGCGCGACGTGTCCATGCACCTGGAGTTCCGGCACGAGCTGCGGCGTCTCATGGCCGGAAAGCTCGTCAATGTGCCCCGTCTCTTCATCCGCGGCCGCTACATCGGCGGCGCCGACGAGATCCTCCGCCTCCACGACGACGGCCGCCTGGCGCTCCTGCTCCTTGGCCTGCCGCCCGCCCAGCCCGGCCGCCCCTGCGACGGCTGCGCCGGCGTCAGCTTCGTGCCGTGCCTCCGCTGCAACGGCAGCTGCAAACTCTGGAGCTCCTCCTCCGCCGACGAGCAGCCCGTCCGGTGCCCCCACTGTAACGAGAACGGCCTCATCCAGTGCCCCATCTGCTGCTCCACCTTGTCCTGATCGTTCCTCCTCCTCCACATCGCAATCCATTTCATTTACTCTCTTCATCTGCCTTGTGTTTTTGTTTTGCTTTGCTCTGTTGTTGCGTTAATTATCGTTCAACGGGATGTGTTTGTAGAGTCCGGCCAATGGATTTGCAGGGGATTTGTTGTTTCTCTTTTCAATGTCGCGATACGCGTTCCGGCAGGGTCTTGAATCTTGATGTATTTTCAGTGATCCAAAATACGTCTCACTGAGCTACCTACCCATCGGATTGCTCAGATGGGTTGCAATGGCCATGTTCTGTTCTGTCTTTTCGTTCAATTAAAGCGGAGTCAGATTTCGTTCATGGTGTGATTAAAGGAACGCCTGGCTGCCTGTTCGAATTTCGGAATGATTGTAACAACGGATGTGGGTGGGAGGAAAGATCAGAGAAGAATGTTTTTGAAGCAGAAGAACTGAGACTGTAACATGCCAGAAGTATTTGTAGGCAGCAAATGACGAAGACGAGCGTAAAACGGAGGACATACCGAATCCGATTCAAGCAGGTCCGTACGACTGGGTAAGCTGGTAATCGGGCATGCGCTTACTATATCGAGAATGTCTGCAAGGCCTCTGCGCAGACTGCGGAGTACTGTGTGTCAGTCCATTCCACTTTTGTGCGATAATCCTAGCAAGCATTGTCCCTTCAATTTGTGTACAATGCGTTTTTGGGTGCAAGTCTCGTAGAACTTTCGATTATTTTCAGCTGACGCACTAATTATCCTGCAATTTTTTAAAGATCAGGTACACACCATTAATCAAATAAGCAGCTAGATGTTTTGTTCCTGTAAGTTCCTAGTTGCTACTCTTGCCTGAGAATTTTCGTGTTCGAGTTCAACTTCACTGGAATCGGGATGGTATTTTTACCTTTGAATGGATGATAACAAGCTCTCATTCCCCGCATCACGAAAGCAGACGTAGATGGAGTTTGTGGTATCGTTACTGGACCTGTAGCTCTACACAGCATGTTATTTAGGTAAGGCTAAGTGTTGCATCATCAAGGAAAAGGCCGGGGCCCAATCAATGATATATATCATGACATACGTTTTATCAAATAGGTTAAAGTTTAACCATTAAAAAGGATTATTGAGGCTTGATGTTCATTCCGCTAAGCTTGGGAGGGGTTATGGATAAGCAAAAGCTTATCTCTTTGTTAAAACCTAGCTCCAACAATTTGAGAAACAAGCACCTTACAACTGCAAATGGTGGTCCTTAATGTTTAACCCTTAAAAAACCATAACCCTTAAAAAACCAAAACACTTTCATCTTAGCATTGTTCCACTAATGAAACTAAAATTAAAATTAGAGATTTATGAGTTCATTTTTGTTATTTGGAAATATTAATGAAACTAAAATTAAAATTAGAGATTTATGAGTTCATTTTTGTTATTTGGAAATATTAAGAGCTAGGTGTTCATTCATCTATAACTTTTAAATATAATCAAATCTTGATAAGATGCCTTAGTACAATTTAACCCAATTCAGAGATTTTGCATATAAATATGCAAGGTCCTGTGACAAAAATCATCAATTTAATCAATTGGAGGAAGATTTTGTCAGTTTATTTTCATAATTTCTACCTATGATAGAAATCATTACTTTAGTTAATTGTAGGGAGATTCTCTTACTTTGTATAATTTTTTTCTTACTTTGTTTTTGTAAATTCTAGTCAGTCAACCAATGCCAATGTGAATTATCATAATCCTTATTCAAGTAGTTATGTTTGGATGTAACCATAAATAGAAATAAAGATCAAAACTAATTCCTCTTGCATTTTAGTATTTTTGGCATATTACTTTTTATGCAATTTAATGGTATATTTTTCTATACTTGGATTGAGTTTATTATTACCATTAGTAATGTAGAATGAGTTCATTGAGGTCTTGAGTGCTAAACATGTTTAACTTGGTTACCCAATAACTAATTGGGAGTGGTGGAACCTGAAATACTTAAAATATAGATACACCTCAAGATTACCCAATAACTAATTGACTTTATTAATGTAGTAGTTAATTAGTTTGGAAGTGGTTCAAAAATTTGTCCAATAAGTCTTTCATTTAAATGAATGTCCAAAATCCATTACTTCATATATATATATATATATATAATGGATTTTGGGTTCAAGCTTATTTTAGAATTTTGGCAAACCTCCAGGGAATTAGGTATCCAACTGAAGTTTAATACCACGTGCCATCCAAAAATATATAGTCAAATATATGAGTAAATTAAAATTTGGAAGATATTATAAGAAGTTACATTGAAACCAATCCAAGACTTGGAAAATTTATTTACATTTGGTAGACTTTGCATATAATAATAATTACCGAGAGTTAGTTCATAAACCCCTTTTAAGTTAGTTTATGGATGTAATGGTCAAACTCCACTTATGGATGTAATTGTCAAACTTCACTAACTTGCATCGGTTCAACTTTGTGAACCAAATGGAAAGAGGAACAATTAAAATCTCCTAAGACTAAGAAAAATCTATAAACCACAGAGGATAAATATAAGGGATACGTTGATAGACATCAATTAAAGAAGTAAAACAAGTTGGACATAAAGTTTTATTACAAACCCTTTGATATACTAGAAAGAATCAATGAAGTTGCATATTAATTAAAACTCATTATTGAGTTGAGAATTCATCCAATATTCCATATGAGTCTATTGAAGAAGTTTCATCCAAATGACAATAAATATGTATTAGATTAGAGTAAGCTATCCTTGTAATCCAATGCATGGTTCAAAGTAGAACTTGTTATTAAAAAAGAAGAGTGAATGAAAAGACTTTAGAATAAAACAATTTTTGAAGTTAGGATTCAGTGGTCTAATTTTGACCAAGAAACTTGGGGAAATAGGAAGTTGATTTTAAACTCTTATCCTCATCTTTTTAATAATTATGAAAGTTAATATAAATATATTTTAAAGTATACTAGTTCTAATAAGTATTTTTTATGTATGTAATAGTGAAAATAAGGATAAGTAATAAGCAGCGAATGTTTCCTATGCCTAACCATATGAATCACAAGTGCATATATGTGATCCGGTTGAATCCTATTGACCCCCTCCTAAGTGGCTATTGTCCTAGATAGTCAAACATGATGTCATTGGTCATTGTCTTCTCAATCATCACTTGTGTTAATTTCGTCCATATGGCTAAGTGTGACAGAGATATTTATATTTATATTTATATTTTTATTATTTTTATCATTAAAAGCATTAAGAAGGTGAAGTGATTAAAATATTAAATTCTAACTAATTAATAGAATTAAGGGTAATCTAAGCTATCCTAAACGTAGAGAATTCATCCCCACTTTCTGTACACATCATGAACTATTGGGTTATCAAGTGTTTACTATTGGACATACCAAGTACTCACTACTCGGATTACCAAGTGTTAGCATATTATGCTCAAAGTAGTTGTACTCACATTGCTACAAATAAAATATTAAATTCTTGAGTGTAGAAAAGTAAAGTTCATGATAGTAAACTAAATGCTAGTCCAAGTGCTACAATGGAAAAAAGAAATCTTGATTTTATTTCCATTATGTAGAAGTGTCCAAGTACATCTTACACTCGAATAAACTTCTGTACAATTAATTTGATCCATGTTGGAACACTTAGAGAGAAATTTTTCTAACTCTTATGGAAACAAATTGCAAGAGCTTTGCTAGAAGAATGACCAAAGGTGCCATAAATGCAGCTAGTATGCACATTTAAGGATTAAGGAGGATTGGCATCACGCATATCCATCAATGCATCTAAGGATGCGTTGATGGGGCTACATTGGCAGGCACATGCTGATGCAACCAACTAATTTAGACTTCATCAATAAGGAACATCAAGATAAAAGGAGTGAAAACCTAGAAGACTCTAAACCCCTTAGGAGCTTGTCACATCATGAATAGGTTGACATATACATGGACATAAAATCACCTAGTCAACTTCAAACTAATGGAAGGATAACAACAAATATAGATGAGAGGGATTCAGTTGTGTAAAGAAGTTGCAAGATTAACCTCTTATGTTAAGGCTATTAAATTAAGTTCTTCATTATTGCTTTAACATCCTACATTTTCTAATAGATTCAAAAGCATTAAAATGCAAGCAATAAATGAAACTATTCAAACTTGAGCAATTCAAGGATATAAGAAATGTATGTATGACATTTCCACTAAATATATTTTCAAATTCTCTAATTCTATTGTACCTGGGATAAGAAATTTCTATGTTGTACTTTACAATGTTAAGCTTGTTCTTCCATCCCAATTTCATAATTAAGTTGTTTTAATGGAAGGTGAGAGGGATAATGATGAGTGGCGAGGTACCCCTACACTCAACCATACGAATATGAGCGTTACATGCGCAATCCGGTCGAACTCCACAAACAGACTAGTTCTGGCATCTAGACAGTTAGCCTTAGGTCGCAGTTCGCTATCTTCCCACATGGACTAGTATTATCTTTGTTACGTATGGTTTAGTTCAGAGTGAGGTGTATGATGGGTTTCTAATCTAATGCTACTCCTGAAGGCAATGGAAAGTAATATTAACTAAGCTAGGAGAGAAGGGGTGAGAGAATCTAATCTAGCCTAAGTGCGATGAGCAT
>MNCI01025305.1:20937-54083 GCA_015680685.1 Gnetum montanum | reverse complement strand
AGTGTAGATCCTAGGTACACTACTAGGTTACCAAGTAGTCACACTTAAATGCTCGTAATCAAGTCGTACTCATTTTGCGTTTTAACATGAGATAAGGGTAAGAGAGACTAACTAGGAAAGCAGTAAATAACAATTAATTAAATGATTAGACTAAGTGAATGCTGCAATGATGAAGTAATCTCGATCTTTATTGTCGGTCATGTATGTGTACAAGTATGTCACACTCAAATAAGGATGTCGTACAATTACAATCACCACACTGCGGGCATACATTGGGAAATAATTCTAACTCTAAGAAGGAAAAACTGCAAGAGTTTGGGTAAGGAACTAAGAATTGACTCCCAAACTCATCTGTCTACCTCTTATTTATAGATGAGGAGATAGGCCGCGATATCGCGGCTGGGCATGCGATATCGCGGCTGGGCATGCGATATCGCGTACGCGATATCGCAGTTGCCCAAATGACGACTCATCAGCTAACAAACCCTCTAAGAGCATATAATATCTATCATGCTATTAAAGATGTTATACCAAATTTTATTTGTCTATAATAAGATCAAATTTTTTAATCTTTTAGCAACCTATTTTTGCATAGTGGCTAGTTTTAATGGATGTATAATTTTACTTTATGTAAGACGGAAAGCTCAAGTAGTCAAACAATCTAGCTTGGATTATTTTTATTGTAAAAAATAATTAAGTGTTTTTTCTATTTATGCTTTTAATGATGCTAAGTTGAAATATCTAGTTGGAAAGTATATTTTATATGAGCTTTCAAGAATTCCCTTTACTATGGTAGGTGATTTTAATTTCATTTCTTATAATTTAGATAACGTGGTTAGTAGGTCTACACCTATAGTATCACAAGGTAAGTGTAGCATGGGAGAGTAGTTGTTTATTTAAAGTAATTTAAGAGCAGTTACTACTAAAATTCTTTTTAAATTTAATAGAATTTCTAGATTTTAAATAATTTTTTAGTCCATATTTTAAAATGGATCATTTTAGCTTAAAGATGTCTGCATTTAGTATGCTTAAAAATCCTCAAAAGGTTCATTGTTAATACTTTTTTTTTAGAGCAAGGTTTGTTGTAATTTACTTATACAAAACTAATATATTTGTCCACACCCAAGGGGAGAGTCAAGCTAGATTTTCTAGTGGAACTAAGCCTTTGAGAGAACTACCATGTTATGCAAGTATCTTGGAAAGTTGTTTAAAAAAAGAACTTTAGAGAATAAGAAGCAAGAATGGAATGCTTACCAAACAAAGATTCCTTCTAGTGTTCATATCCAAATCTTGATAAGGAGCTTTCCACATTTGCTGTATTGAATTTTCACAAAGCTTTTGGTAGTCATCTTCTCATCTTCAAGCTCATCTCAATTGGATTTGCATGGATGACATACCAATAAAGAATATTTTAAAGTTTCTCAAAGACAAACCTCGTCCTAGGCAAATTGATGCTACAAGTGTTGATAGAGAGAGAATCACTTGTGATGAAAGGATTAGACATCATCTTTTCAAATTCTATTCTCATCCTTTTACATCAAAAGGGGTGAACAATGAAAAGTTGAATGCCTTTTTCAACATGTCCCTATATATAGTATTAATGTTTTCTTGATAACATGTCATCATTGGAGGATCTTACTCATATATTGGTGTTAATGCCTAATGGAAAAGCTTCTGGTATTGATGGGTTGCCAACCAAATTTAGAAATATTTTTGCTCCTATATCAAACATGACTTTTACTATGTGTAGAAGGAAGTTATAAGAAATAATTCTTCAAGGTTTTTCTCTAGCTCTCTATTTTTTTATTATTCTTGCAAATTTTTTTTAACATAATCTACATTATGATTTGCAAAGGAATATTCTTAAAGAAATTTTAATTGATGATCAAGGTATGCAATTGCATAACATGCACTTTGTAGATGATTTTTTAATCATTAACAATTTTTAGTAGAACATTAATATTATATTAGCTAGAGTTGAAGATTATTGCATGTTATTATGTCCATATATCAATTGGAAAAAATTTTCTATTTATTGTAATGGCAATGTTGATGAGTAAGTTACTCTAAATTCTTTAAAAATCTTGAAAACAATTTTGTCTTCAAAATTTTAGGAATATCTTTTTCTTTTCAGCATGGTATTACTAATTTGTAGAATTATGTGATTCATAAAATTGAAAAAATGCTTAATAAATAAAAAGAAAAAAAGTTCACCTTTACTAGTAAAGTTTTATTTATTAAGCAAATGCTTCAATCAACTCATATTTATTGCCCTAGTTGTTGGGCTCCTTCTAGAACTTCTTAGGAGAAAATTGATCGTATTATCTATTTGTTTCTTTGGTTTGCTAAGGAACATAGAAAAGGTTTTTCTAGAGTTAGCTAGGGTATTTGCACTAGTAGTAAGAAAGATGGAGACTTTGACCTCATTAATTGTTATAACTAGGGTATTTCTCTTGTAATTAAAATGTATTCTAAAGTGCATTAATAGATATGATATTTGGATGCTCCTTCTAAGAAACAAACTTCTACAAAGAAAACCTAAAAATAATAATAGTTGGTCTTTTAATAACTTTCTTCATTGTCTTCTTCTACCTCAAGCCATTTTTCTTCCTAGTTCTTCAAATTTTAAATAAATTTGGAAGATATGTTGGAAGCTTAGTAAATATTGGAATTACAATCATATTATAATTTCAGAAGATATGCTTAAGCAAATTAGCCCATAGCGGCTTCCTTTTAATGAAGGAGCTTAGACTCCTAGTGCATCTAGATTATGTACATTTGGAGCAGATTTAGTATCATTGCAGTTTCTCATCTACGTATGCATGATAGATGGATTACTTAGAATGAAGCTTCTAACTTCTATGGTTTGAATAGAAAAAGGAAAAAGAAATTTCAAAAAATTATTTCCAATCTTAAGAATTTATTTAAAGTTAACAATTTGTATTAGGCTTTTCCAAATATTTTTGGAAGGATACCAAATTTGTTTTTCTTTTTAATTTGAAAGTTTCTTATGAAATTATTACAAAAATGATTTTATTCGTAATAAATTCAATAAGGCCTAGAAAATGCAATTATCATTGCACTTTTCGATAAGGAAAATAAAAGATATTTGGAGAGCTCTTACATTTTCTAAAATTTGTATTTTTTATGGTGTCTTATTTGTCAAGGTCTTCCCATCAATACTCTTCTTATACATATAGGAAATGTTTCTCCTCAATATCCTCTTTGTAGAAGTGAAGACTCATTTTCTCATATATTTTTGAGTGTCTTATTGCTCAACATACTTAGAAAGGGACATCCAAAGTTTGTAACAACTTTCAACCAAGTATCAATAAAGTCATTTTTGGTGATCAACCTACTTTGTCTAATTTGTTTATGTGCATTTGGAATTATTTTCTAGCAGCAAGAGCATAACTATGACCTCTCTTCAAGTGTCGAATACTAGATTCTCAAAGATGTTGCTTTCTAGCTACAACTTCAAGCAAAAAAGCTCCCAGTGAAAGTTAAAGAATTAATTTATTTGCTACAGCATTAATTTCCTTTTATTTTGGATGCTTATAGATGAGAAATTTTCAACTTTTGTTGCTATTTGATCTTTATCTCTGAGTGAAGTATTCTTTTTTATCTAGAGAGAGTTTTCTCCTTCTCTTTACAAGAAACCATTTAGTAAGAAGTGAAAACTTGTGAGGGTGTTTTTGAATAAGGACAAGGCTTGATCTTTTTCCTATTATAGAGAGGAGGTTTTTCAAGATTGGTTGTAAGGATAAAATCCTAAAAAGGCATCCTCAAAACTATTGGACTTTTTTTAGACTCTCTCTTCAATGATGTAATGTACTTTCAATTTTTTACATATTATTTTTCTTCATTTTTAAAGTATGATCCTATGCATTGTCTATCATTAAAAATCAAAGTATAATCCTTTGCATTTCAAAGTATGTATGCATTGCATGCCGTGGGTTTGAGAGGCTAAGAAAGATTTGCAGACACACAGCCGCCCCGAGTGAATAATCCTTGTTTAAAAAACTTAGGGGATTTGAACCAGTAACGGTAACATTCATTACCCGGAGCCTTACCAGCATACCATTTTATCAATGGATGTATTTTGAATTACCAAATTTAAATTTCAACAAATTACGGGGCTCCCACCATTGCCGGGGAAGCTACTTGGGCAATGATGACCAGGAAAGAGGAGATCAAGCATTGAACCCTTTTTAATCAACTTCAAACTCGAAAGGTAACCGGTAAACAAAGTCAATAATAAAAATAAAACTGAAACCATCAAAAGAAGGACGATCAATAATATTTCTACAGATCTGCTGAAAAGAATTTCCAGAGACGGGTTGAAATTCGAATTCCCGTTCAAGTATACGTTTTTATTCATCCGTACAACGAGCATGTTTTCCAGAAACGACATGGAACTCAGGAAAAAAGGACCGTGTGAATTTTCGTTTGTAACGTATCACACACGACGATGAAACAAAGACACGGGCAGCTTCACGATTCGTCAAACGACAGACGCACGCACGCAAGGAAGAAGGTTTTCAAACCAAGAAAAAAAAAAGAAGAAAAACCCCAATCGCAAAGGGGTTTCATCAAGGAAAATTCAAAAGACCCAATGGCAACGCGGCTTCGTCAAGGAACATCAATGCTTTACTTGGCACAGGACAAACAAAAGCAAAACGACGGCAAGCGATGCCAGCGGCAGCAATCTCAAATCTCAGATCCCATACACCATCACCCAATTCCTAACTCAGACCAACGCTGAGACGATCCCCATGTCGCGACTCGGGAGACGCGCGCTGCAGATCTGGGCGTCGCCGCCGGCGTCCGAAGACGCGGAGCACGCGATGCTATTCTACGTTCTGGTGGGGGTGCTGTGCGCGCTCATGGCGGCGTTGGTGGCCTGCTTCTGCTGGACATGCAAGCACCTGCGCACGCGCCGGAGCACCGACGGCGACGACGGCAAGGACCGGGAGCGCCACGTCCACCGCCTGGCGGAGGCGTGGCCGCTGGCGCAGCTCATGTCGGCCACCGACAACTTCAGCGAGCGGCGCCTGCTCGACCGCGGCCGCGGCCGCCACGCCGACGTGTTCAAAGCCATCCTCCCGGGCGGCCGCGTGCTCGCCGTACGCCGCCTCACGCGACCGCCGGTCACCGCGACGGCCTCCTTCGCGGCCGAGATCCGGGCGCTGTCGCGGGCGCACCACCCCAACGTGGACGACATCGTGGCTTACACGGAGGCGCAGGCGGACAACGTGTGGGCGTACGCCGTGGCGGTGCCGCTGGGGCCGTGGGTGACGCTGCAGCAGGCCATGGACGACCGGGGCGCTGCCCTGGACTGGGCTCGCCGCGTCCGCCTGGCAGCCGACGTCGCCCGCGGCATGGTTTACCTGCACGACGGCGTCATGCCCGGCATCGTCCACGGCGCTCTCGGACTCCGCACGGTGCTCGTGGACGCCACGTGGTCCGCCCGCGTGGCCGCATACGGCGAAGCCGCCTTCGTGGAGGAAGAGCGCCGCGGGAGTCGGGCGGACGACGTGTACGCCGTGGGCGAGCTTGTGTTGAGGGTCATGAGCGGACGGTCGGCGCCGGCGGAGCAGGAGGTTGTGGAGTGGGCGCTGGCGCTGGCCCGCAACGGCTCCGACGCCGGGCACGTTAAGATTTTGGACCGGCGGTTGCTGGTGCCGTGGAACGCGCAGCCGCTGTTCCTCGCCCTCCGCGTCGCCTGCGCCTGCGTCCACGTGGACGCCGCCCGTCGGCCCTCCATGCGCGCCGTCTACTCCGTGCTCTCCGACGTTGACCGCGACTTCAACGGCTGAGTCACGCTCAGACCTCTTCTTGTTCGCGTATTTATGCGTTCCAAAGATTTGGTACGGCCAGCCAGGGATCATATTTATCCCTCGCAACTGACGTGCCCGCGTTGGTTTTATCTGTTTCCCGTCGTTTATTTGGCGTTCGTACGCTGCAGATTCTTTTGTTTTGGCTTACATGAAGAAGAAATAAACACAACTCGTCCTTGGAACAAGGACCAGCGTCAGTGCTGTATGTAAAAAACAAGTGAAAATTCAATCAAGATTATTCTTCCAAATTTCCAAGTTCATGATTAAGCGTCAAAAAGTTTTGAGATTTTGTCGATTCGAATAATATACGAGGGATGATTCAAACAATGGAAGAGACAAAAATGGCTGCAATAAATAGCTAACACTCGAGGACAAAAATGGCTGCAATAAATATAAGTCTTAGTAAATGCTTTCATGCTTGATGATTCAAAAGCTCAAATGAATGCAGTAAGGTAATATTTAAAATACTAAATTTTTTTGTGTAATTTAAAATTTGAGTACAAAATATGGAGATATCTAAATTGAATGTGCAACATATGGAGATATCTAAATTGAATGTGCAACATTATCTTAAATCTCCATGTTAATATTTGGTTGTTGTATTTTTCTATGCATTTGGCATGTTAAGAGGGCATGGAGGAAGAACCTAGCAACAAAGGTTAGAGATTCAACAACAAAAAAGGTAATGGCAGCACATCTAAACTATATTATGAATGAATGCAAAACTCCTATGGATATTGTTATGGAAATTAACAAGTTTGTCAATACACATCAACAGAATCTACATTTCATCAATTAGCTAAAGAGCCAATGGATAAATGGAGATAAATTTCGTAAGTATATATATTTATTTGATGTAGCAATAACTATATTAACAAATTTAAATCGTATGCTCCATTGTCGTTTTGTTACTATGGGCTCAAACATTCATTTCTAAGGGATGTGTGCAAAAGCCTTTCGTGATATTTTGCATGCTTAGCAACACACAAACAATGTTATGGAGTCCTATCATGGATTTCTAAAAAGGAAATTCTTGAGAGATATTAGAAATAGGAAATACCGTTGCATTGATTGGCTTATATGGACCTTGACAAAGGTACAACTATATTATTGGAACAATGCAAGACTTAAAGTTGCAAGATATCTAGTAAATAGAAAGGATAGAGAAATCAATAAGAAGTCATGGGAAAAGGCTATTGAAATCTTTGATGATGACTGCAAATAAGTCTTGGATAAAGAAGATGAATATCTTATGTCGAGTCAAAATTATTTGAAGTAGGATAGTTGACACAAGATGTCTAAGGTGCTCTCTTTCAGTATTTTCTGTGAGTGTAGATGGTCTAGCCTTGGTCATTTTTGCAAGCATTTAATGAAAGTTTTGATATTAGTGGAAGGACATACTAGTGCATATAAGTTCTTCTAAGATGAGTATTTTGATTCAAGAATCCCTTTTGAGCTAAATTCATTTTATGCCTCATGAATTTCCAAGCCATGAAGAAGCACTACAATTAGGGATGACACCTGAGACATTTAGATCAACCAGTTGGAAATTAAATAGTGATGGGTCATGATATCAGGACCACAATATCGCATTTGCGATAGGGGGTCCACGATATTGGAGCCTGCCAAACAATATCAAACATTCAATGTCTGAACTTGTCTCGTTGCCTATAAATAAGAGGCGGGCGCACTTGGTTTTGGCAATTAGATAGTTAGTTTCTTAGTCCCTTGCCCAAACTCTTGCAGTTTTCCCTTTCCAGAGTTAGAATTATTTCTGAGTGTTCGCAGTAGGAGTCATAAAGTGAATGGATCTTTATTCGAGCATTGTGTACCTAAGCACACATTGTGTCCAGAAATAAAGACGAACTTTGTGATAAACCTTGTGATGAGCAGCTAAGTACCCCTACGTTCAACCATGCGAATCACAGGCGTTCACACACGACTTGGTTGAATTTTGTAGACTATAAGCACTTTGCATACACCAGACCCTAACTTGCAAAACCTTGTGTTAGAATGGTCGTTGTCTTCCCAACCTCACTTGTGATGTTCTGATTGCGATGGTTAAGTGAGATTGAGGCAAATGATTTTTATGGCTTTTTCACTTTATCTTCTAGCATCTAATTCTTGGAATGGAAAGTAAGGAATGGAATATTACGTAATCTATAATTATCCTAATCTATATCTTAACTCTTCCTAGCATAAGTATCTGATCCCATCTTTCGTGCACATCCTGAGCATCCCCTAACCACTACTAGATTCCAGACGTTAAGCATAGTTGGGTTGCCAAGTGTTAGGTTTACGTTTGAGATGGTCATACTTATGGTTTCTATGAACTATAAAAGAGCAATAGCGATTAAAATAATAACAATAGAAACTTAAGGAATTATTAAAGCATAGAAATATTAAACTATTAAATGCATCAAATGACTAAGTCCAATTGCTGCAAGGAATACTTGAAAAGCTCGTCTTTATTGCCGTTCATGCTAATGGGCTCAGGTACATCAGCGCTCAAATAAAGAGTTAGACACATTTCTTACACCTACTTCGGGCACTTGGAAAATATTCTAACTCTCGCGGAAACAAACTACAAGAGCTTCGTTACAACTGCCAAAAAGGTACCTAAGTGTGGTGGAAGCCCACTTATTTATAGGCTAAAACAGGCTCTGCATAAATGGGGCCACGTCGACGCATGGAGAGATGGGTTGATGGGGCCGCATTGACGTGGCCGCGTATATGGGGCCCCGTATATGCAGCCTAGTCAACGCATCAACTGTTTAGTGCTTCATCATACCCCCACGACTAAGTAAAAACTCGTCCTCGAAGTTCCTCTACAATTTGGAAGGTATGGACTTTTTATTACAACACACATGACTTAACACACACAACACACACACATGACACAACACCAATTTTACTGACGTGCTAAGTGCCCAAGTGTACAAAGGAGGAAAAATTACAAAATGGTGGTGTTCAGAGACAAAATTGAACACCTTGACAGTCCTGGATTCTTTGCCATGTTGAAAGATGCAAAAATTGCTGGAGAAGATCACATCGTCCCTAGGGGGTGGTTTTGACGGATCTTCACCAGCCCCTAGCCCACGTGGCGTTGGTGGCATGAACGATGGCTGCCCTGCAGCAGCTGCAACTTCTGGAGGCAACTGGAAAGCCTCCAAGAGGGCCCTCATTTTTTCCTCCTTGTTTCTGGGATCGTTCACTATCCAGACAGCTTCACCAATGTGTGCTGGGACTGGAACCTCCCAAGGGCACAACAACATAGGGAAGAGTTCTTTCAAATTGACAAACCAAGCTGCGAACTATTTTTGTTTGATGTTGAATGCTTGAATTGATGTCTGCAGTTGCTGGTAGTCATTCATTCGATGGGCCAAGTTCTCTGTAATCGCACGTTGTCCTTCAAAACACGTGGAGAGAACCTCGAGCTCCGCATTTGCTGTTTCCAATTTTTGTTTTGTTGCCTTGTGCACTTGGAACTCATCCTCATATAAAGAATATGAGGCGGCCACTTGCTTTTCTAGTTCAAACCATGGTCTCCCAGCTGTTAGCATAGCCAAATTTGCATATCGAAGGTTGGCTAACTCCATGTATTCTATCATTTCTTCAATATGCACTTCCTTGAGGTGGATCTCAGCTTGGTTGTAGGCATTCAACTCATCAAAGATAGGTTACCATACCTGGCCTCCTTCTTGGAGCTACTAGAACGTTTGGTTCATCTTAGCCTTTGCGACTTGAATCTGTTTCTCGTTCACTTCCTTTTGCAATCCCACTTGGCCCCTGTAATGATTCTTAACTTTTTCAAATTTAAGGGCTTCATTCTTCCAAGCGACAATTTCAATGGCTGATTTCTATCGCAAGGTTCGAACCTCCTCCATGGAAAGATTTCGATTCTCGAGGGCCATCCTCCTCACATCAATGTTCATCCTAGCTAGCTCTTCCTGCTATTGGTGAATAAAGCTTTTCATGTGTTCATTTTCAGCACCAACATTGCGTAGGCGATAAACTTCTGTGGTCAACCTAACATTCTCCTAGCAAACCTCTGTCAAGTCCTTAATTAAATGATATGCATGAGCATTTGCCAAGGACTTATTAAGGATTTCTGACTCTCGCTCATCCTCAACTATTTAAAGTTTGACTTAAAGCTATTGAAAAGCTTCATCTCTGGTGAGCTCATGGTTGAGGAGAGTTGGATCGGCAAGTTGGATTCTTAATTGAGTAACTTCTGTTGCCAAGCGCTAACAATTAGCTTGAGCAGCTTCAAGTTACCGTTCCAAGATGAGGCTCTTACCCCTTGCCGAGAGCAGCTCTAACTGGGTTGTAGTGATGTTGTCCAAAAGGTCGAAGACATCTAGAAGTAGTTGCCCAGTTCCCACTAGTCGGTCCAACAATTCTTCATGTTGGGCTGCATCGATCCTACTACGTGAAGTCCCAGCGGATTCCTGTACATCTTCAAGTCCATGTACGTCTAGTACAGGTACCATCAGTGCATTAAGGGCTGTAGCAATCATGTCAGCAACCACTTTGGCTACAACCTCCTGTCCTTGGTGCTGCATCATTAGGACTGTTGCCCCCTCGCCATCTTCCAAGCGTATCGAGAAAGTAGCGATGTTTCCTGAAATTTTAGGAAATAACTATTGTGTGGATACTGTTACCTCCTGGACACTAAGATCAATTCTTGTGGGTACTTGCATTCGGGCGACAAAGAACATCGGCCTTGCTCTTTCTAGCAGACTTATCGATCGAGCCACTTGCTCCAGATGGCTCATTGCAGGGCGATATACTGAAGGGTCTTCTCCTCCACTTGTCCTTTCAGATTGCTCTTGTTGGCTCAAGAGCAATTTCTAAATTTCGTGTATGTGCTCTACGATAGTTTGCAAACCTGACCTCGTTGTTTGCGCAGGCAATGGAGGTGGTTGCTGCTCCTCCTTGGTTTGTGTGGTGGCCGGAGTCCTGTCCTTCATCATTTCCTACCATGAGGCAATCGGGGTGTGTCGGAGTGTATAGTTGGCATATCGTGCTATCCTTGCCTGTTTGCATAACTTTCTGATTAGGCAGGGAAAGGGGAGAGCCTGCCTTCCACATTCGCTTTCAGTGAACCTTTTTTTCAATTTCCAAGAATAACAATTGTGTAAGGCTCATTGGAAATTTTCCACTTAAGGAGGCACATGCATGACGGAGAAGGCAGTGATTTTGTTGGGTCTCACCGTTGGGTTCAGGTGGCAAAACGTAATTTTTGAATACACCCTCTCCGCGGTGGTCAGAGTGCTGAACTCTTTGTGATCCACCCCATAGCACCACCTGATCCACTCCCCTTTTACCTTGGGGTCAGCTTGCTTCGGGATCTTTGCTACATCTACTCTGGTCTTTAGCAACCCCAGAGCTTACACGATTACTTTCGTAGAGTAAGAGACATAGATGTCCTTAATTCTTACTCTGGTCCCTAGTTGCTGATTTGTCCAGAAGAGATAGGTCTCTCCTAAGTACCATTCACCACTGGTTGTGATGATTGGCCATATAGGAGAATTTTGCAATTGAAGCTTCACATCTTTTGGTGCATTCTCAAGAAATGATTGATGAGATGTGATATCACAGCCACCGTGATATCGCATCCCATGCAATATCGCGTACGTGATATCGTGTTGTCCCATGCGATATTGCGTACATGATATCGCGGTGCATCGTCATCTCTATAAATAAGAGGTGGCTCTCTCTTGTTTCATCATCCTAGGCTAGAAGTACGGAAACTTTGGCAGAATGATCACTCCAGAGATAGAATATTTTCCATGTGCCCATAGTAGGAGTCCTAAAGTGAACGGATCTTTATTCGAGCAACATTGTACCTGAACACAAGTTGTGTATGACAATAAAGACGAACTTCCTGGATAAACCTTGCAGTGCATGGAATAGGATTTTATTTAATGTTATTTATTGCTTTCTCTCTCATCCTTATCTCCTAGTAATGCGGAATGAGTATGACTTGATTACGAGCATTTAAGGATGTGTATGGATAATCAAGGAACGGATGCTCATCGCACTTAGGCTAGATTAGATTCTCTTACCCTTTCCTCCTAGTTAAGTGCCTCAGTACGATATAACGGAGGTAGTAAGGATACCAACAAGGCATTTAAAAGATAGTTGGATCAAGCACTTAGACATGAACAATATCCCACATTTTGAAGGGGGATACAACGCTGATCCGTAGCATCATTTACAGGCATTCCACGATGCCTGCGCCTTGCAAAACATAGAGAACGAGTGGAAAAAACTTAAGTTGTTTCCAAGGACACTCATTAAAGAAGCAGAGAGTTGGTACAGGTCCTTAGAACCGGAAACCATTCGGAGGTGGAGTACGATGTTAGAACTCTTTAACGATAAGTATCAGACGTACTCCAAAGTGTCTAACTTGTGTAAGCAGATCCAAGGATGGAAGCAAGGTAATCATGAACCCTTGGATGCTGCCATGGCCCGCTACTACACATTGTTACATCGTTGCTCGGGCCATGGGTACGCTCAACGTAATCAACTTCACCACATTGTGGATGGGCTAAGGCATGAGACTCAGAGGACCCTTGGTACTTGTGCCCAAGGAAGACTATCAAAACTCAGAGCCCATGAAGTGCATCGCTTGTTGGAACAAGTAGCAAAAGAAGAAGGTGAGCTACGAAAAAGGGAAAGTGTGGAAGAATACAACCGTGATCCCTCCCTTTGGAAGAAGGAAGAGAAATTTTGCGATGAAGAGGATGAGTCACTACTTGAAGAGTTGGTGAACAGAAAAACCTTGCCGATTCAAAAACTAACAACAGAGGTAGCGGCTAAGGTAGAAGAAGTATGGAGCTCCTTAGACAGTAAAATTGAAACTGTCCTAAAGATCGTAGAGGAGTCTAAGGAGGAACGAGGTAGTGACAAGGATAAGAAAAAGCAGAGAGATTTAGGACCTGCACGTGACAAGGGTAAGGGGAAAATTACTATCTCCGATGAGGTTGTGGAATCAGACATAGACGATGATGGTGGATGTGAGATCTGCTACTATGACCATCCTAAGGGATGTTGTCCAATCATCTCACATCTACAAGAGTCTGGGGTGTATGCACTTAACCCGAGACTCAACAAACGGCAGACACCCCGTAGGTTACCTTATTCCCAAGGTAACCCAAGACAGTTCCACCAACCCTTAATGTATTATCCAAGTGGAACTCCACCACAACCCATCGGATAACATCAGCAGTGGTAATACCCATAGTCATGGGGGATGCCACCGCCGAAACAACAGTACCCTTGCCGGCAGCCGATTCCTCCAAGTGACCCTATGGGTTACGTAATCCCACAACATCACTACCTAGTTCAGGAATATCACCAGACTTCCCCCCCAGGAAGGAACACCCCACATGAATACCATCCTCCAAATCTATCCGCAGCTCTCACACCAGTTGCTCCACAACCAACCGCTCCAACAACGCCAAGGGTATTTCCCACACAACCGCAACAACCTAATGTCACGAGGGCTTCCAATCCTCAATTCTCAGTTGGTCCTAATAGTTTTACACCGAAACGATCTTTCTTTAGAGCCAACAATCCAACTAAGCCCTCACCCTCACAAGCGGTTGAACATCTAAACACCGCCATACCAAATAATGTTTCGGGAACCCCTTCAAACAAAAAGACGCTCCTAATGCACATGGTTATGTTAACACATACCGTAACTGACTGGATTAAGGTAGGTCACCTTCCCAAGAAACTATTTGATCCTGGGAATCCCCTAATTTACCTTCAAGTCGCTGAGAATGAAGCTCATAAGGCTCTTCTTGACTCAGGCTTTGGAGTCAACTTAATCTCGCAAGAATTGTATAAAGCTTGGAACCTGCCTGCACTCAATAAGAGCAATATTCGCTTAGAGCTAGTCAACCAGTCCATCACTGTTCTGTTGGGACAGGTTGAGGACATTGTTACCACCGTGGGTGGTTGGTCCTACCCAGTCAATTTCCTAGTGATTCAAATAAATAATGACCAGGGAGATTTTTCCATAATAATGGGAAAAGCATGGCTGAGCACAATTGATGCATGCCTAGGAATCTGCAATCTTTTCTTGGAAATATCCAAGAAAAATAATTTTGGGAAGATTGAGAGGAAGAGAGTTCCATGCATCGCATATGGTGACACAAGGTGCCATTGCGTGCAGAAATCATGGGTGATGCGAAGTTCAACATTGCCTACATGCAATCGGTGTGCATAAGATATTGACATACAACAGTGCCTATATGTAGCAGCCACACAACAAGAAGACACCTAGTGGCTGATAGCTGATCGAGAGAGCAACTCAATAACATGCATGGAACTAACTGAGGGGATAACTAGTACTTACGTTGAAAGCATGGATGCACTTGAGCAGGTCTGTGGCCAACTTCCAGCCCTTAACCCTGAAAACATTAATTGGGGGAAGTTGGAGATTCCTGAGAAGTTTAAACAAGAGCCGCTAGATTTAAAATCGTTGCCCACCGGTTTGGAATACATGACCCTTAAAAATAGAAAATCGGTAATCATCAACGCAAAGCTCGCACCCAAGCAAAAAGAAAGTTTGCTGAAGGTGATAAATAAGTGGTCAACAACCTTTGCCTGGTCATACCTTGAACTAACCGAAATAGATCCTAGGATATGCCAGCATAGGATTTACATGGACCCCTCCATGAAACCTCGCAAGCAACTCGAGAGGCGATTGAACCTGAAGTTAAAACAAATAGTGAAAGAGGAGATAGAGCAGCTTCTCAAGGTTGGGTTCATTTACCCCATTGCTGATAGCGAGTGGGTTAGTCCTCTTGTAATCGTACCAAAAAAGGAGGTAAATGAAGGGTATGTATAGACTTTAGGCTATTGAATATGGCAACATTCAAGGATCACTTCCCATTGCCATTTGTTGACCAAGTCTTAGACACTATAGCAGGGCATCGCTATTATAGTTTTCAGGATGGGTATAGTGGGTACAACCAAATACGAATCGCACCAGAAGACCAAGCCAAAACAACGTTCACCAGTCCTTGGGGAACGTTTGCATACAAACAAATGCCTTTTGGCTTGTGCAATGCCCTTGCCACATTCCAACGATTAGTTCTAAGCATATTTCAACAGCAAATAGGTAACGGAGTAGAAGTCTTCATGGACGACTTCTCCACTTATGGGATGAGCTTTGATCAAGCCCTCGACCAGTTAGAGCAAGTATTGAAACAATGTGTTGAAACCAACCTAAAGCACAACTGGTAGAAGAGCCATTTGATGGTTCAATAGGGCATCGTATTGGGGCATAAAATTTCACAATCAAGAATAGAGGTGGATCCAGAAAAAATTAAAGTCATCCAAGGAATTACCCAACAACCAGAGACTATCAAGGACATTCGGTCAGTCCTTGGACACACTGGCTACTATAGGAGATTTATCGAGAACTTCTCCAAAATCGCCAAGCCGTTAGTGGAATTAACGAAAAAAGATGCACCATTCAAATGGACCAGGGAATGTGAACAAGCATTCCAAACTCTCAAACAGAGGCTTGTGAGAACTCCCATTCTACAAGCCCCTAACTGGTCCAGGTCATTCCATATCATGACCGATGCATCTAATTACGCCTTAGGAGTCTTACTGACACAATTAGATGAACAAAAATGATTTTATTACATCCACTGTGCCAGTAAAAGTATCACTGGTGCACAACTCAACTACATGACTACGAAAAAGGAATTAATGGCTATAGTGTTTGCACTGGACAAATTTAGGCACTACGTATTGGGCTACAAAGTATACATCCATACGGATCATAGTGCAATTAGGTTCCTTATGAACAAGCCAACTGTTAGCCCACATATCATACGTTGGTTGGTAATTCTTCAAAAGTTTGATTTAACAATAGTAGATCGCAAAGGCACCGAGAATGTAGTCACAAATCACCTATCTCGGTTGCGTTGGGACAGCAAAGAGGATGAATATGCTGTATCTGACCATTTTCCTGATGAAACCCTCTTTGCCGGTGTAGCAAATGATCAACCCACGGAAATAAATTGGTATAGTAGCATTCTTACTTATCTCATTTCCCAAAAAACACCACAGGGGTTGGAATTTAGGAAGAAAAAATAGTTTCTTCACAATACCAAGTACTTCATGGAAATCAAGGGACAAATCTATAAAGTCTGTCCCAATGGCTTGGTTTGATGGTGTGTGCCCAATCAAGATCAATTAATAGTTCTCCAAGATGCTCATGAGAGCCCCTGTGGGGGTCATTATGTTGGGAGACGAACGGCTACCAAGGTCTTGCTTGCAGGATATTATTGGCCAATACTATTTCGGGACGCCCATCATTTTGCCCAATCTTGTGAACATTGCCAACGTGATGGTGGAATGACTGCTAGAATGGAGGGTTCGCAATAATGGATTTAACCTTTGGAACCCTTCGATATTTGGGGAATAGATTTTATGGGGCCTATTACACTGATATCCAACAGAAAGGCATATATCATCATTGCTATTGATTACTTAACCAAATGGGTTGAAGCGGCTGCAGTAACAGACTGCACATCATCTACGGCTGCACGATTTATACAACAAAAAATCGTCAACAGGTTTGGTGTGCCGTGTGCACTTATCTCCAATAATCGTACACACTTTACAGGTGCAACTTTTCAGAAGTTAATGTAACACTTAGGGGTTGAGCACAAATTGACTATACCATACCACCTCCAAGTAAACAGTCAAGCCAAGGTCACCAATAGGGAGATTACTAAGATATTGACCAAAACCATTAACAAATATAGGCGAGACTGGAGCACTAAATTGAATGATGCTCTTTGGGCATACAGCTCCACTTGGAAGCTCCCTACAAGCTATTCTCCCTACAAGTTAGTGTATGGAAAACTTTCAATGCTCCCTATTCAAATAGAGCTCCGTACACTAGCCACGACATGTGACCTCAACCTTGACCTTGATCTAGCACAAAAATAATGATTGATGACTCTTAACTTGCTAGAAGAGAATCGATTAGCTACCCTATCATCTAATGAGTTTCATAAGGCATTTAATAAACAACGTCATGACCTAAAAATTAGGAAAGTTAAGTTTCAACCAGGTGATAAGGTTCTCTACTGGAACCCCACACATGTGTAACAAAGTACCAAATTTCAAACACTGTGGAAAGGACCTTACATTATCTATGCAACTTTCCCTTCAGGAGCCATGACCATATATAAACCTGAGAGCCTAGATAAGAGACTGTTAGTCAATATGCAACAAACAAAACCCTTCCATGAGTTTAAGATAGCCATAACATATGCTACCTCTACAGGTGGGCAACCATGCTCCTTATTTCAGATCTCGTTCTTCCAACTCAATCATGGGGAAGATGGCCACCTTTGCTAATCATTGAAGGCCCTTAGTTTTTTCTAAGTTTTTGTTTTACACATTTTTTTTTGCACATTTCTTTAATTTTTCTTATTTTTTTTTACACCATTGTTCATATTTTTACCATTTCTTTGTGTCATTACTTTATTTTGTTTTGTTCGTCACCGAATAAGTGTTCATGATGGTGGCATGAATAATATCATATTGATTGCTAATGTTTGGATTTTACCTTTGAAGTATGATGTTGATATTAAGGTATGGTTCTCTTGATTAAACAGACAATGAGTCCACAACATTCATGCATCCATAAAATCCTATGGTTTCCCTTGGCTTGGAATTGTACAATCCCCTTCTCTAATAAAATTATTAACAAATTGTTGGTTGAGTATTTCTTAGACTAAGGAAGGACTCAGAGGATGAAAAGGGTGTGACTTCAAGGGGATTCTATGCATTTATACTGGCTATTCTCTTGAGTACTTGGATGCTTTTTGCTTGGGTTTTTCGCCATTCTGACCATTCATCAAATCACTGGAAGCTGAATACATAAAAATAAGTCTTTGCATGGTGTGGTACTCACATGAAAAAAAATAGTGAGAATTCAAAGCACACCCCTTAGACAAAATAATGAAGTTGGGCTACAAGCACTGGTTATGGAGCTACCAAGATATGATATCCATGCCTGAAGGTTCTCTCTAACTAAGGTCCCTTCTCGCTTCTTGGTTCTCTATCTCGCTCTCCTCGGAATGGTGGTGGCTTTTTGTAGAGGCATTCTTGTTTCTTCAAGGGGATGGGCTGGTCAAATGTGTTAATGCAGAGTCACTGAATGTGGATTGTTGAGCCTGGATTTGGAATGAGTTCTACTCGATCACAGTAACCATGAAACACACAAGGGACTTTACACAACCTTGTTCTTGGGTTTCCATTCCATCCTTTACTCTCCACCTTTCTTTTCCGTTTCTCACCTCATTACCGATTTTATCATTAGTCTATATCTTGGTTGATGCATTGTTCTTCCTTGGTAATTTCTTATGGGTAAGTTTTTAACTGTTGCTTCCAATTGACATTCCTAGAGCCTACGGACTCTTTGGTTTGTGGGTCTGTTAGGGCACTAAAGGCATGAGCCTGCTTTGGGAAGGATCCAATGGCATTCCTTTTTGGTGCATTTGTTAACTTCTTTCCCTTAAACATTTCCTGTAATAAAATTTTTTTGTTTCATCCCCATCCATGACATCCATTTTCCTCGTGTTGCCATTGTTACTTTTTCTCCATCTTTCTTATTCCTTATCTTTTTCCATCCTATCGCTACTGGAGGTTCGCTCTTCATCATGGGGTCCCTGGCACAATTTTTTCAACTTTTCCTAACCCCTACACCTTAGGTAGTCACTTGTGTTAAAACTCCAGAATCAGTATTTTCCATAACCACAACTCAGCCAATGCACTTTACATCAAGGCAAGGTATCAACTGCATTGTGATTTATCTACCCTTGCTCATCTGTGACTGTGTTGTGTGTGTAGATGGCAATCATACAACAAGGGACTAGACCTGGAGGAAACACTCAGGATGGACTAGAATTGGAACGTTTGCAAAAGGAGCAAGATTGGTGGCATGGCTATGGATGGATAATGGAAGACGCAATCTTGGTATTGGCAACAACACGTCTTCTTCTTTTCTCTCTCTCCTTCTTCTCTCCCAACTGCCAAATAAGGCTGGATGTCATTTGTGTACAGTGTTCACTTTTGTGGTCATGAACACAAATGCTGTCATATATTGTATTGTTGATCCGTTCATTGGGCACGTTGAGTTAGTCAACCAATTCCACCATCAATGGTCATTCAGTTAATAATCCCATACCTTCCCAATATTTTGTAAGGAACTCAAGGACGAGTTTTCATTCAGTCATGGGGGTATGATGAACCATGATATCGCGTCCACAATATCATGTCCACGATATCAAATCAACCATGTGATGTTAGATACCCAATATCGCGGCCCATCTCCTTGCCTATAAATAAGAGGCAGCACCCTTGGTTTCAATAGATAGAAGTTAGTCCCTTAGCCAAACTCTTGCCATTTTTCCTTCCATAGTTAGAATTATTTCTGCACACCCGTAGTAGGAGTCATAGAGTGAACGGATCTTTATTCAAGCATTGTGTACGTGAGCACACTTTGTGTACGACAATAAAGACGAACTTTATGAAAACCTTGTAGCATACAGAATAGATTAATTAGTGTTAATTATTATTTAATGATTTCCTAGTTAATTAATGATCTCTTTCACCATACAACTCTCTTAGTTAAATACACTCAGTACGATCGCTTCGAGCATGCGTGTAGCGCTTGGTAATCCAGTAATGAGTAGCATTTGGTAATCTCAGCAACATTGCACTGGTTTAGGATGTGTACGAAAAGTGGGAATAGATACTGGTGTTAGGAGTACTTAGAACTTAGTTAATGAATAGTTAATTTAAGTTAGTTACTTAGTTATTTCGCTCTCTTCCCCTTATTAGTGCAAGATATAAAACACATAAAAGCCATAACAATCATATGCCTCAAGCTTACTTAACCATACAATTGTGACATACAAGTAAGTTTGGGAAGACAACGATTAATCAACCTATCATTGTTCCACAAGGGTACATAGGCACTTAATCCTTGGAATTCGACTGGATCACATGTGAAATGCTTGTATTCATATGGTTGAGTGTAGGGGTACCTCACCGCTCATCAAGCCTCCTAATTTTTTTATTGCTACAAATGAGCTTGAATATCTAGAGAATTACAAAACCTAGTGTAAGTGCCTTCCTCCTTATGCAATGATAAACTATGTATGCTATTATAATTCAAATTGAACATTAATTCCACAAATTAATAAGAATTTGTTGAATGTACTAATATGGTTAATTCTAAGCATTGTTTAGCACCATTTTACATCATTCTTTTTCATGTTTTTTTATAAGACTTTATTGTTTTTTGTAGTTTTGTATAGCATAAGAGTAATTTAATTGCACGAGTTTTGCCAATATTTTCAATTTGAGATATTATTTTTTATTGAGTTTTACCTAGTTGTATGATTTATTAATTATTTTATCAAATCTTAAATAGCTTGAGTAATGAATTTGTTATTGACAATGATATTTATATTTTAGGATCTTTCATCAAGGAACAACCATATCAAAGAATTCAAAAAATTAAAAGATTGTATTAATTTCTATCAAGAGTTAGGTCTTTTATATAGAGAAAAAGTATGTTCAAATTGTAACATAGCAATGGAAAAACAAAAAGATTCTTCAAAGATAGAAAATGCATATCTTATGTGTACTCAAAATTATTTGAAGCAGGATCATTGGTATAGAATGTTTAGGTACAAGGTGTCTAAGGTGCTCTTTTTTAGTATTTTCTGTGAGTGTAAATGGTACAACCTCAGTCATTTTTGCAAGCATTTAATGAAAGTTCTGATATTAGTGGAAGGACATACCAATGCATATAAGTTCTTCTAAGATGAGTATTTTGATTCAAGAATCCCTTTTGAGCTAAATTCATTTATGCCTCATGAGTTTCCAAGCCATGAAGAGGCATTACAATTAGGGATGACACCTAAGACATTCAGATCAACTAGTAGGAAATCAAATAGTAATGAGGTACAGAGCACTACAATATCTTCCCATAAGCACATCAAAAAGGATGTTTACAAATTAGATGAGCAATTGGAAGCATTTGAGGATAGTGCAAATGCAAGTTAGATAGAAAAAATACCAAAATTGAAAAAGACATTCACAAGTGTTGCAAAAAATATGCCCACAGATAGAGTGTTCTTAAACTTGAAAAATATGTTCAATAGATTTAGTTAAAGTTTTTGTTTTCAGAAAATCAAAATGGTTTGGCAAGTATTCAAAGATTGTCTAATTGGGATAACCCTACTAAAATTCGACAACAAAAGCTTTCTTCTCAAAAGTGCCGTAAAAAACTATTTATAGAAGGTAAGGACACAATCCAATTCCAGTGACTTGATTTTAAAAATCCAATTGATGATTGTTAAGTGTAAGAATGTAGCATTTCTTATGTTTATTTGCAGAATGTAATAAAGATAGCCAAGGTTACAATCGGAACTCATCTCCCTCACATTCTAATCTAATGTAGTAGAATGCTATGAAAGGAGAGAAGTTTTTGATTTTGGCTATCATTACACCTACTTAGAGTGCATAATTCTCTCTATCTTAATAGGAAACACCTGAGTTATGATTTTGAGCCATTATTTATCTCTTTGATGCTACAAATTTTGTCCTCAATGTTATTATCTCTTATCTCTTATAGTAGCCCTGCTGGTTGTACGTCCTTGAATAGTATAACAGTAATTATAACAACTAAAATGATTTAAAGAAGTTATGTTGCTATTATTTACTCTTGTGTCTTAATCTATACATATTTGGTTCAATTTAACTATTTGTTTGGTTTGCTACTTTGCATTAATTCATAACGTATTGGAGAATTTGTGTGCATACTGTCCCACTAATGCCTAAAAAAGAACCAAAATCCTGCAATGTCATGGGTCTGTGTGCACACTGTCCCACTCAGGCATAAAAAAGAAGAACCAAAATCCTGCAATGTCATGCTTCTCGCAGGTTGTAAGAATGCGATTCACAGTGGCACGCATACAATCACATTGCTGATTGCGACTACCTATGCAAGTAGCATATGGCTGTAATTTTTTCTTCTGCAACTGCGAGGTGCATTCCACTTGCAATTTAAGCCTGCGTTTGGGTGTGAGGTGCATTCCACTTGCAATTTAAGCCAGCGTTTGGGTGTGAGTTGCAGTTAAACAAGAAAGAGAAATTGGTTTATGAAAGTGCAAGCTGTTGCTAGACGCATTCCTGCACAATACTGCGATTCGCAATATAGCATGCATGCGATCTGCAACATAATTGATAAATTGCGAGTCGCCTAAATCAAAGCGACGTGTAGTTTAATTGTAAAAATTGTGAGGAATATGCGAATGGCAGCATCACACTCAAAACACAAAAATTAAAAAGAACGCCGTTCTTAGAAAACGACATATTCCGACGATTTCTTTCGCCACAGGAAACCGCAGCCAAGCCGAGCACAGCGAAATCACCAGCATCATTACTACTTGCGATAGAGGGGAACATTGCACAATACGAAAATTGATTTCCGTAGACTCTCACCGACCGCCATTAACCAGGCTCACGCCATTCGGTTTCATGCTACGCTATCAAAAATATCTCTATTTTGACAAAAATTATACTTTACCGCCAATTACCTTTGGCGCCATTTGCGAACGTTTCATTTTGACGCATCATATTTTGGGAAATTAACCTTAAACATCAAAATTAAAAGATAAATAATGATGCTTGGTGTGGCCATTTTTTTTGCATCCATATTTATCTGAGTATTATTCTGATTGTACATAAGAGGTTTCTCTTGATGCTTATTCATCTGGGTATTATTATGATTGTACGTAACAGGTTTCTCTTGGTGCTGTGATCTATGTATGTCTTGAATTTTTATATTTTTGAAATAGTTTAGTTGCATATTTATTTTGTTTATAATTTATATTTTGTAGACTAATGACTGCATTGTGCATTTTATGACTACAATGTGCAATGAGAGTTTGGATTAGATAGAAACAAGAAAAACAAAATTACAAGAAAAACAAGAGTTCCAAGAATCACACATCATTCACACTTGCCATTGCCTTGGCCTTGGCTATCAAATCACATAGGGCATGTAGGCCAAGTAAATATCGCACACTACAATTAATGAATTTTGATTTTCCATTATTTAGAATTCATGATTATCATCGTGTCATTGCTTGAGTGGTACACGGAAAAGATGAACAATTTATATAACATGGAAGACATGCCAATTTCATTAAAATCCATCACAATAATTGGGTATTTCTATATTAACAATCATAACCCTTTTCCTTGGTGTTCGCTCTAGAAATTATGATTGAAAATCACCGCTAGGTTCAAAACCACCTTTGTGAGACATGAAAGCACACCCATGCTTCAAATCTTAGGAAAAGAAAAATATTGACCCAAACCCACTAAACACTGTATAAGCTTTTCTAGTGAATGCTAGTATTGTTTCAAATGCTAAATTTTTTAACTTGTTATCATTTTACACAATTGCAGCATTGGTATCATTTCCTGCTTGTTTTGATAGACTATCCTCTTACACAAACCTCCTAATTTTTTTATGACTATGAATGAGCTTGGATATCTAGAGAATTGCAAAACCTAGTGTAAGGGCTTTCCTCCTTATGTAATGATAAACTATGTATGTTATTATAATTCAAATTGAACATTAATTCCATAAACTAATAAGAATTTGTTGAATGTACTAATATGAAGCATTGTTTAGCACCATTTTACATTATTCTTTTTCATGTTTTTTTAATAAGACTTTATTGTTTTTTGTAGTTTTATATACCCATAAGAGTAATTTAGTGGCACGAGTTTTGCCAATATTTTCAATTTGAGATGGTATTTTTTTATTGAGTTTTACCTAGTTGTATGATTTATTAATTATTTTATCAAATTTTAAATAGCTAGGGTAATGAATTTATTGTTGACAATGATATTTATATTTCAGGATCTTTTATCTATGACTAGGGAACATCCATATCAAAGAATTCAAAAAATTAGAAGATTGTATTGATTTTTGTCAAGAGTTAGGCCTTTTATATAATGAGAAAGTATGTTCAAATTGTAACATAGCAATTGAAAAACAAAAAGATTGTTCAAAGAAAAAAGGAGGTATATTTGTATGTCTTTGATGTGATAAAAAAGAAAACATGCGTTTTAGGACTTGGTTCATGAAATCAAAATTAGAATTAAATAAAATACTTATGATAATGTATAATTGAAGTTGGAAATGCTCCAATGAGTATGCAGAAGTTCAAAACACACTATTGTGGATTGGTTTAATTTTTATAAAAATGTATGTGTAGATGCTTTATTGAAAAATTCACAAAAAATTGGGGGTAAAAAAAATAGTAAAGATAGATGAGTTCAGGTTTGGGAAAAGAAAATATAATAGAGGTAGAGAGTATTTGGAGGAATTGAGCGTGACGCAAACAATATGTTTCTTTTTGCTATTCAAAATAGGTTTAAAGAAATATTGATAAATAATATTTATTAATGGATTAAGCCTGACTCTATTATTTATAGTGATATGTGGAAGGTTTATGATTCACAATGGCTTTATTAACTTTAGTTTCATCATAAGATGGTGAATCACTCATTGCATTTTAAAGACCTAGTGACAGGTGTTCATACAAACACTATTGAAAACACATGGCGAGTAATAAAAGCTAGCATTCCATGAAATGGTTCAAGGTAGGAGTTACATGATTTATATCTCCTTAAATACATGTGGAGAAGGAAATATGCTCCAAGAAAAAAGGATGCATTTTTAATATTGGTCAAACATATTATTGAATTTTGTATGAACCCTTCTAATGATATATATCATTAATTGCTTCATTGTGTATTTTTCAAATTATATGGTATTTTATTATATGAATTAAGAACATTATCTCCTGACGAGTGACAAGGTACCCCTATGCCCAACCATATGAATACGAGTGTTCATGCGCAATCCAGTCGAACTTCGAGGATTAAGTGCTTATGCACCTACACAAAGCAAGAATGAGTTATGTGATCGTTGTCTTCTCAAGCTTACTTGTGAGGCACAATTGTATGGTTAAGTAAACTTGAGGTATATGATTTTTTTTTATGTTTTTTATATTTTCTATCTTAGTCTCCTAAGTGTGTGAAATGAAAAGATTTAGTTAACTAATGGGTTTCAGTAACTCTAATGTTGATCGAATCCTAATACCAACATTCGTTCCCACTTTCCAGACACATCTTGAACCAATGTAACACTACTAGGATTACTAAATGCTAGTTGTTACTAGATTACCAAGTGTTCCATGTATGCTCGAAGTGGTCGTGTTAAGTGTGCTAATTTGTTGATAATTAATAATTCTAAAAAAATAACATTGATTAACTAATGAGACCAGCAAATAATAGCAAGTAACATTAAATGCAATAGTTAAGCTATTCTGAATGTTGCAAGGTTTATCACAAAGTTCGTCTTTATTTTAGGACACAAGGTGTGCTCAGGTACATGATGCTCGAATAAAGATCCGTTCACTCTATGACTTCTACTGCGGGCACACAGAAATAATTCAGCTCTAGAATAGAAAAATTGCAAGAGTTCAGCTAAGGAACTAAAAAATTACCACCCAAAACTAAGCGCCCCTATCCCTTATTTATAGGCTACGAGATAGGCTTCGACATCGCATGTCTGATGTCGCTTGGCCAATCTGATATCGCATATATGATATCAGGGGTTCCCTTATTTGGTGACTCATCATACCCCCACAACTATATGAAAACTAAAAACTTATCTTTGAGTTTCTTACAAAATATTGGAAAGGTATGGGATTATTGACTGATCGACAACTGATGGTGACATGGAATGATAGACTCAAAGTGCCCGGTGAATGGATCAACAAACATATTATAGCATTGGTGTTCATAACCATTGTGGTGAACATTGTACATAAATGACATCCAAACCCTCATTTTATAGCTTGAAGAGAGAGAGAGAGAGAGAGAGAGAGAGAGAGAGAGAGATAAAAGAAAATGAGGCACGTTGCTGTCAATGTTAAAAATGTGCACACTGTTGTTTGTCCATGGCTGCATGACTAAACTTGTTCCTTTGCGTAAATGCTCTTGCTCCAGTCCATCTTGAGTGCTCCCTCCTATCCCAGTCCATTGTTCATGTGATCGCCATCTACACACATAACACAATCACAAATTGGCAAGTATAGATAATATATAATGCAATTGATACCTTGCCTCGATATGAAGCACATTGGCTAGGTTGTGGGTATGGCAGATACCAGGTTAGAGGTTTGTAACTGATGACTACCTAAGGTGTAGGGATGAGATAAGTAATGAAATGGAAAAATTTGTGATAGGCCCCCACGACTAAGAGCGAACCTCTGGTAGCAATAGAATGGAAAACGAAAGAAGAAGGAAGATAAGAGAAATAACAACGGTGAAGCCATAAAAAAATGCATTTAAGGGAAAGAAAAAAAATGGATGTCATGGATGGGGTGAAACGAGAAATAGTTGATTGCAAGATATGTTTAAGGGAAAGAACTTAATAATTGCATAAAAAAGGAATGCCAGTGGATCCTCCCCAAAGTAGGTTCATGCCCTTTACGCCCTAACAAGCCCACAAACCAAAGAGTCTATAGGCTTTAGAAATGACATATGGAAACAATAGTTAAGAATTCACCCACAAGAATTTACCAAATAATAACAATGCATCAACTAAGATATAGACTAATCATAAAACCAGCAATGAGGTAGAATACGGGAAGCAATACGGAAAGAGAAGAGAGAATGGAATGGAATCCAAAAATTAAGGTTGTGTAAAGTCCCTTGTCTATTATGTGGTTAAGGTGACTTAATAAAATTCAGTCCAAATCCAGATTAAAACTAACCACATCCAGTGACCTCGCATCAACACATTTGACCAACCCATCCTCCTGAAGAAATAATAATGCTTCCATAGAGCAACCGCCATCCCAAAAAGAGAAGAATAGAGAAGTAGGAAGTGAGAAAGGGCCTTAGTTAAAGAGAACCTTCAGGCATGGGTAACATGTCTTTCTAGTGCCATAACTAATGCTTATAGCCCATGTTCCTTTATTATGTCTAAGGGGTGTGCTTTAAATTCCCACTAGTTTTTTTTTTCAATTTTTTTTGTAAGAACCACATCATGCAAAGACTTATTTGATTCATCCAACTTCCTGATATTAGTTGATAGAGGAATGGCAGAAATCGTATGAAAAACATCCAAGTATCCAAGAGAATAGCCAGCACAAATGCGTCGAATCCCCTTGAAGTCACATCCTTTTCAATCCATTTGAATCCTTCCTTGATTTGAAGAATACCAAGCCACAAATTCATTAATAAGTTTGATTAAAAAAAGGGGCAGTACATTTCCAAAATAAAGGGAGACCATAGAGTTGAATGGATGAATGGATGACGTGGACTCATTGCCTGTTTTATTAAAAGAAACCATATCTTAGCATCAACATTAAAAGTCAAAGGTAAAAACCAAACATTAGTAATCAACACCATTATAGTACAGCCCACCATCGTGAGCACTTATTATGTGATGAGTGAGAATAAAGTAAACAAAATGTAACAAAGAAATAAATAGTAAAAAATGTTAACGATGGTGTAAAAAAAAAATAAGTAAAAATGAAAAATGTATAAAAAATGTGTAAAACAATAAAGACAAAAGAAACTGAGGGCTTAGAATAATTAACATTGGTGGCCATCTCCCCCACGATTGAGTTGGAAGGAGGAGATCCAAAATAATGGGCAAGGTTGTCCATTTATAGAGGTAGTGTTAGTATTGGCCATTTTGGGCTCAAGGAAAGGTTTGGTTTGTTGGATGTTGATCAATAATCTCTTATTCAGGCTTCCAAGTTTATAGATCATCATGGTCCCTGAAGGAAAAGTTTCATGAATGATATAAGGTCCTTCCCACATGTACGTTGAAATTTAGTTCGTTGTGGTACATGTGCAGGATTCCAATAAAGAACCCTATCCGCTGGTTGGTATTTGACTTTTCTAATTCTTAGGTCATGACGTTGCTTGTTGAAGGTCTTGTGCAATTCATTGGATGATAGGGTAGCTAATCTATTTTCATCTAGCAAGTTAAGATTTATTAACCGTTCTTTCTATGCTAGACTGAGGTCAAGGTTAAGGTCACATGTTGTAGATAGTGTATGGAGTTAAGCTTGAATAGGAAGTGTTGGAAGTTTACCGTATACTAACTCATAGGGAGAATAGCCTATTGGGAGTTTAGTTTCCATGTGGAGCGGTAGGCCCAAAGAGCATCATTTAGTTTGATGCTTCAGTCTCACCTATATTTGCTAATGGTTCGTGTCAAAATTTTTGTGATTTCCCTATTGGTGACTTTGGCTTGACCATTCACTTGAGGATGATATGGTGTAGTTAGTTTATGCTCAACTCCTAAGCGTTGCATCAACTTCCGAAAATTCACACCTGTAAAATGTGTACCATTATCAAAAATAAGTGCATGAGGCACGCAAAACCTATTTACGATTTGTTGTTGAACAAATCATGCAGTGGTAGATGATGTACAGTTAGTAACAGTGGCTGCTTGTACCCATTTTGTAAAATAATCAACAACAACAACAATGTATGCTTTTCCATTAGACATTGGTGTAATAGGCCCCATAAAATCAATACCCCATATGTTGAAGGCTTCTAGGGGTTGAATCCATTATTTTGGACCCTCCATTCTAGCAGTCATTCCCTCATTGCATTGGTAGCACTCACAAGATTAGACAAAATGATGGGCATCCCGAAATAATGTAGGTCAATAATATCCTACAAGCAAGAGTTTAATGGCTATTTTTCTTCTTGTGTAATGACCCCCACAAGGGCCCTCATGAGCATCTTGAAGAACTCGCAATTGATCTGTGTTAGGAACACACCATCGAACCAAGCCATCAGAACACACCTTGTAAAGGTGTCCATTGATTTCCATGAAATGTTTGACTCGGTGGAGAAACTATTGTTTTATTTCTAACATCTAGCCCTTGTGGTGTTTCTTGTGTGATAAGATAAGTAAGAATGCTACTATACCAATTCATATATGTGGGTGATTGATTATTTATTACACCTGCAAGGATGAGTTCGTTAGGGAAGTGATCAGAAATTGGATATTTGTCCTCTTTTTTATTCCATCACAATCGAGATAAATGATCGGCAACAACATCCTTGGTGCCTTTATGATCTACCATTGTGAGATCGAACTCTTGCAAGATCACAAGCCATCATATGATGCGAGGGCTCATTGTTGGTTTATTCATAAGGAATCGAATTGCACTATGATTGGTGTGTACAAATACCTTATAGCCTAATACATAGTGCCTAAATTTCTCTAGTGCAAACACCACAACCATTAACTCTTTTTATTGTGGTATAGTTGAGTTGTGCACCAGCAATGCTTTGACTAGCACAGTGAATGTAATAGGGATGTTTTTGGTCATCTAACTATGTAAGTATGGCTCCTAAAGAAAAATTGGATGCGTTAGTCATTATATGGAATGGTCTAGACCAATCAGGAGCTTATAAAATGGGTGCTTCTACAAGCTTTTACTTCAAGGTTTGAAAAGCTTAACTCACGTTCCTTGGTCCATTCAAAGGGTATGTCCTTTTTTGTTAATTCTACCAATGATTTTGCAATCTTTGAAAAGTCCTCGATGAAGCATCTATAATAGCTAGTATGTCCATGGAATGATCAGACATTTTTTATAGTTTTAGGTTGACAAGTGATTCCTTGGATGATTCTAATTTTTTCAGGATCTACCTCTATCCCTGTTTGTGAAATTTTATGCTCTAATATAATGCCCTCTTGGACCTCTAAGTGGCTTTTCTACCAATTGAGCCTTAGGTTGGTTTCAACACATTGTTTCATCACTTTCTCTAATAGGTTTAATGCTTGTTCAAAGTCCACTCCATAGGTTGAGAAATTGTCTATAAAAACCTCCACATGATTCCTTATTTGCTACTGAAATATACTGAGAACCAAATGTTGAAATGTTGCTGGAGCAGTGCACAAGCCGAATGACATCTACCAGTATGCAAATGTCCCCTATGGACTCGTGAATGTAGTTTTGGCTTAGTCTTCTGGTGCTATTTGGATTTGACCGTACCTACTGTAACAATCTAGAAAACTATAATAATAATTCCCTATAATGGTAACCAAGACTTGGTCAACGAATGACAATGGGAAATGATCTTTAAATGTTGCCATGTTTAATAGCCTAAAGTCTATACACACCCTCAATTTACCACCTTTTTTGGGCACAATGACTAATGGACTAACCCATTCATAGTTAGCAATGGGGTAGATGAACTTGGCCTTCAGAAGTTTTTCAATTTCTTCCTTAACTACTTGCTTAAGCTTTGGGTTCAGTTGTCTCTGCGGTTGTTGTCAAGGCTTCATGGATGGGTCAATGTAAATTCTATGTTGGCATATCCTAGGATCTATTCTAGTTAATTCGAGATATGACCAAGCAAAGGATTTTGACCATTTGTGTACCATCTTCAACAATGTTTCTTTTTGTTGAGGAGCAAGCTTAGCATTAATGATTGTCGATTTTCCATTCTTGAGAAATGCATACTCCATATTGATGGGCAATGGTTCTAATTCAAGTGGCTCTTGCTTAAAATCATTAGGGATTTTCAACTTCCCCCAGTTGATATCTTCGATGTTAGTACTTGGAAGTTGGTGATGGACTTGCTCTAATGCATCTATGCTATCGATATAGGCACAAATCAAGCTCTCAGTTGGTTCCATGCATAAATTTGAACCCCCCCCTAGGTTAGCTGTCAGCCACTGGATGCCTTCTTATCTTATGGCTACTGCATATAAGCATCTTTGTATGTCAGATACTTGTGCACATTGGTTGCATGCAGGTAATGTTGAGCATTGTACAAACCAAGACTTCTACATGCAGTTACACCTTGTGTCACTATATGCGATGCATGGAACTTTCTTCTTCTCAATCTTTCCAAATGCATTTTCTTTTGATATCTCTAGGGAAAGATCACGTATTCCTAGGCGTGCATCAATCGTACTTAGCCATGCTCTTTTCATTATGATTGGGAAGTCCCCTTTGCAGTCGTTGACTTGGATTACTAGGAAATTAGCTAGATATGACCACCCAAAAACAATGGTGACAATATCCTTCACTAGTCCCAACAAAACAGTGATGGACTAGTCAACCAACTCTAAGCGAATGTTACTCTTTTTTAGCAGAGGAAAGTTCCAGGCTTTATACATTTCTTGGAAGATCAAATTAACACCAGAACCTGAATCCAAAAGAGCTTTACAAAACTCATTTCCAATGATTTACAAGTAAATATGCTAGAATTTCCTAGGAAGATGGCTAGCTTTAATCTAATCAGTGATGGCATGGGTTAACATGATAATATGCGTTGGGTGCAGTTTTTGGTTTGAAGGAAGTTCCAAAGATCCAAATGATGATGAGGCATTTGAATAATTAGCTGTTTGTGGTTATAAGGACTTGGTTGGGCTATTGGTTCTAAAGAAAGGTCTCCTTTTTTATTAGTTGTTTGAACCAATAGTAGGTTGAAGATTGACAACCCTTGTAGTGTTACATTGCTGCGGTTGGTTAAGAAGCTCATCCTGCATAGTTGGAGTAGGTGGTAATGGAGTTGAGGGTAAAAGATATGTAGATAGATGAGAAGGGTAGTGTGTATGTAGAGCATCACTCATAGAAGAAGAAGTTCTATAGTACTCAGGGGTCTGGTAGTGAGGTTGAAGAGCGTTGTGACTAGTAGAGTCACATGGAGAGATCGACTGTTGAACGTAATACTTGTATGGGTCAGGTTGATGGTAAGGGTATTTTTGACATGGTAGTGGCATTCCCCATAACTGTGGGTGTTTCCATTATTGATACTGTTCATTTGGTTGTGGTGGAGCTCCACTCGAATAATATGTCAAGGGTTGGTGCAACTACCTTGGGTTACCTTGAGGATAAGGTAACCTTTTGGGTGTTTGTCATCTATTTAATCATGGGTTTAGTGCATACACTCTAGACTCTTACAGATGTGACACTACTGGGCAACATCCCTTAGGATGGTCATATTGGAAAATCTCACATTCGCCATCATTGTCTATGTCTGAATCTACAACCTCTTCAATGATGGCAACCTTGCCCTTACCCTTATTACGGGCATACTCAACTTATTTCTTTTTCCTTCTCTCTCAGTCACTACTTTATTCTCTAGACTCCTCTACTATTTTTAGGACAATTTGAAATTTGTCATCTAGGGAGTTCCACATTTGATCCACTTTTGCCGATACTTTTGATGCAAATTTTTGAATGGGCAAAGTATTTCTATTCACCATCTCTTCAAGTGGTGACTCTTCTTCATCTTTGCAAAATCTAATTTCCTTCTTATAGAGGGAAGGATCTCTGTTGTACTCCTGCGCACTTTCTATTTTCCTTAACTCATCTTCCTCTTTGGCAACTTGCTCTAACAATCTTTGTATTTGCTGGGCTCTAAGCTCGGATAACCTTCCTTGGGCATAAGTCCTAGGGGTTCTTCATGTTTTGTTCCTAAGCCCATCTACAAGATGGTGTAGTTGTTCCTTTTGTGAGTAACCATGGCCAAGGCAATAATGTAATAATGAATAATATTGGCCAATAGAAGAATCCAAGGGTTCGTGTCCTCCTTGTTTCCATCCTTGGATTTTCTTATGTAGGTTGGACACTTGAGAGTATGTTTGATACTTATCGTTGAATAGCTCCAACATGGTACTCCATCGATGAATGGATTCTGGTTCTAAGGATTGGTACTAACTTTTGGCTTCCTTGATCAGTGTTTGATGAGACGCGACATGCTTAGTGCTGCGATATCGCGTCTTTCCCTGCGATATCACATACGCGATATCGCGGTCCACCGCCATATCTATAAATAAGAGGCGACACTCCCTTCATTTCAGAATCCTGGCTAGAAGTAGCGAAGCTCTGGCAGTTTGATCCCTCTAGAGTTAGAATTTTTCCCATGTGCCCGCAGTAGGAGTCCTAGAGTGAACGGCTCTTTATTCAAGCAACTTTGTAACCTGAACACAAGTTGTGTACGGCAATAAAGACGAACTTGATTGGATAAACCTTGCAGTACATGGTTTTAATTATTATTGTTATTTATTGCTTTCCTAGTGCGCACGAGTACGACTTGATTACGAGCATCTACGGATGTGTACGGCTAATCAAGGTATCGGCTGCTTGTCGCAACGCGTGAGTA
>MNCI01025302.1:5419-16587 GCA_015680685.1 Gnetum montanum | reverse complement strand
CCTTAGCCTATGCAATGCACTTGCAACTTTTCAATAAATTTTCTTAAGCATTTTTCATGAATAAATTGGTAGCAGTATGGAGGTCTTCATGGATGACTTCTTTACCTAAGGATTAGATTTTAATTAAGCACTAGGGCTTCTAGAGTAGGCATTCAAATAATGTGTGGAAAAAAAATCTTAAGATGAATTGGTAGAAGAGCCATCTGATAGTCTAAAAGGACATTTTTTAGGGGTACCAAGTTTCAGAAAAAGGAATCAAGGTAGATCTAGAAAATATAAGAATGATCTAAGAAATAACATAGCAATGAAAAATAGTGAAAGAGATTCAATCATTCCTTGGAGACATAGGCTACTATAGGAGATTTATTGAGAATTTATCTAAAGTTTTCAAATCACTAGTAGAGTTGATAAAGAAGAATGCATCATTTAAATGAACTAAGAAATGCAAGCATGTATTTAAACTTATAAAGTAGAAGCTCATAGAAACTCCAATTCTATGAGATCTTAATTAATCCAAACCTTTCCACATCATGATACATGCATCCAATGTTTCCTTGGGGGGTTTTATTTTTTACATAACTAGATGATCTAAAATGTCCATACTATATGCATTATGCAATCCAAAGTATTGCACATACACAACTAAACTACATCATAACAAAGAATGAATTGATGATAATGGTATATACCTTAGAAAAACTCAAGAACTATGTGCTTAAATACCTAGTCTTTGTGCACATAGGTCACAATGTAATACCCTTCATGATGAACAAGCTAGTGGCTAGCCCTCATATCATATGATGGCTAGTGATATTGTAGAAATTTGATGTTACAATGATTGATAAAGAGAAAACTAAGAAAATTATTCCAAATTATTTTTCTGAGTTAAGATGAGGTAACAAGACTAATAAAGAGCCTCTTTTTGACCAATTTTCCAATGAGATCCCTTTTGCAATGCAAATAATGATCACAACAAATGCAGCCAAACCATATTATGTAGAATCCCTCCCATATTTACTCATGCAAAATTCACTACAAAATGGCACAGGAAGAAAAAGTAACATTTTCATTACCAAGTTAAGCACTACATGAAGATAAAGGAAAACCTCTATAAGATTTTTGTAAATGGCTTAGTGTGATGATGCATGATTGATGAAAATTAAATAAGAATTCTCTAAGATGCACATGAACAACCTTGTGGAGGTCACTACATGTACAAGGGAATACCTATCAAAATTTTCATGGAAAGATACTTTTGACCTATATTCTTTAGGGATGTACATTAATTTGCAAACTTGTGTAAATGAAGCTAAAGACATAGAAAAATGAATGTAAGGTTGGAAGATCCTCAATAATGAATTCAATTATTAGAAACCTTTTGATATTAGGGAATTGATTTTGTGGCTCTTATCACACCCATGTTTAATAGGAAATCCTACATCATCATTATGGTGGACTATTGCATGAAATGGACAAAGGTTGTAGTAGTAATAGTTTGTGTGTCCACAACCACAGTAAATCTGTTTTTTAACAAAGTATGATAAATAGGTTTGATGTGCCTAGGGCACTTATTTTTTATAATGAAACTCATTTTCCAAGTGCTACTATTAGAAAACTAATGAGATGTTTAGGGATGGAAAATAAATTGATAATATCATATCACCCCTAAGTAACTATTTAAGAAGAAGTAGCAAATAGGGAAATTAGATAAATCCTTACTATGAATATTGGTAGGCATAGGGGGGGATTGAAGTAGAATACTCAACAATGCCTTATGAACCTATTGCTCCATCTAGAAACTCCTTATAGCCTATTACCCTTATGAGTTAGGGTACAACAATCTACCAAAACTTCTCATACAAGAAGAATTATGCTTACTCAATCCAACTTATGAACTTGATCTCAACATCAGTCTAGCATAAAAAAAATGCCTCATGAACTTTAACATACTAGATGAAAATAGGCAAGTAGCTCTTTTGATGAATAAAGTCAACAAGGCCTATAATAAACAACATTACAATGCTAAGATATGAAAAGTAGATTTTCAACTAAGAGATAAGATCCTGTATTAAAACGTCACACACTTACCTGAAAAAACAAAATTCGAAACATTATGGAAAGGGAACTATATTATCCACTCAACTTTCCATTTAAGGTGCCATGAAAATTTACCATCCTAATTTCATAGAAAAGCTAATCTTGATTAACACATAATAGGTAAAATATTTTAAGTATTTTCTAATAGCCAAGAACTTCACTGACATCTCAACCCATGACCAAGCTTTTTCTATTTTTCTTATCTCCATCTTTCAATCCAATCATAGGGGAAATACCTACCTAATCTAATATCTTATGCAAGAATTATATTTCAAATTTTTGTTTTACAATTTCTTTTTATTTATTTTTAATTCTTCATATGCTTTCTATTTCTTGTATTTTTTCATTTTATTTTATATTTTTTCTTTTTTTGAGTTATTTACTTTTCAAGTATTTAGTTTAATTTGATTTTTCCATCTACATTAATAAGGATTATCATTTATATACAAGAAAACTTTGTTATTTGGATAGTATCCTATACTATCAAGATGATTGGAAAAGCATGTGTATAAAGTAGTGGGACTACATCATCCAACTTTCTACTTTCTATAAATAAGAGATCTTCACCTTGAAAGAAATATGATTCTTCTCACATAAAAACTAGAATTAACTCATGGTCTTTATGCCTTGAGAAAAAGGAGAAGGATTAAAATGAAACAAAAAAAGATGTGGCATCAAGGGGACTTGTTGATTCCTTGTACTTCCTCTATGGGTCTTAGTACTCTATGTATTTATGTTAATACTTATGTTTAAATTTTGATGGAAGCATGTTCTAGAGTAAGTGTTGTATTGCAATGTCACTAAAATACATGTTACCCATGCCTATAGGCATCCCTCTAACCAATGGCCAAGTTTCTAAAAACACTTAATGTTTAAGTAATTAATTAATCAAAAATGATTCCATGTTTTATTTTGTTAAGTAGTAATGTTTTCATATGATTTTGGTGATCCTATGATTGTAAGTTTAGGATGAAGTAATAAAATGTCATTGGAAAATGTATGGACATGTTCTAAAACCTAGATGAATAAGTATGATGGTCATTCTAATCAAATTTGCCATAGGGACCTATTGTAGACATGGTAAAGCATCTCATGTCCCTATTTTTACATTTTCTTCTTCTTTCATCATTTACTTCATTATTGCCTGTAATTTCTTGCCTAATTATTTTGTTGAGTAAAGTGAGGATTTTGAAGACAATTATTGCATCAATGTGACATATGGACTAGATCAGGTTTTCAATTCTCAACATGCCTATGGGCATATTATAGAGTTGTTATATAAAGGTATTAAGGGTATAAGCCTACTTTGAAAAGGATCCACTTGTATAGCCTTTGAACATTTAGCCTATACACCATCTACACATGTCCAAAACATTGAACAATAATTTCAAATTTAAATGCATTTCTCATTTTCATTTTATGTTTTGATGAAAATCAAGTGTTAAATCTCTATTCAAGTTATGAATTCTTCTAAAGATATATAATCCTCTATTTGAACCTCACAAATGTTATCCTAAAGTCTAGAACCTTTCTCTAGCCCTTATTAGACTTCCAAATCATCTTAAAATTCACAAAAATATGTAAGAAATTCAAGATAACATTATAATCTTGCACTGTATTGATACATCCTTGTCATCATAGCTCAAAAGTAATATATATATGCATGAAAATTAGCTAAGTTTTTCCATTTTCACCCGAATGAGAGAGGAGTTTTTATTGTTTTAATAGCCTAGAGCACTCCAAGCATAATATTTATCAACTTGTGCATATGATTTTAGCCATTTTCAATCCTATGAGCTCCTAGAGCTAAGCTCTATATCATGGGGGTACTAGGACTAAGAATTCCAAAACTTTTTCAACAAACCCCATGACTATGGCAAAGGTAGTTAAGGATAAAAATAATAAAATTACTTAGGAAGATTAATGTCACATTTTTTCCTCAAAATCAACTAATTGAAATATAATCTAAGGGTATCAACACTTGTATCCATGTTAAGGGCTAATCCATGATTATCTATGTGATTGCAAATGACACTAAAATAAGGCCCCCAAGTGGGTGGACCTTTGTAACGAAGGGAAAAGCACCCAAGAGGAGAGTAAGGATAACAACAACAATAACTGCAAGTAAAACAAGTAGTAGAGGCCACACATGCAACTAATTGATTAAGGAAAGAACCTAAGCTAGACTCTATTTCCCACTACAGAAATAAGGCATTCTAGGCAAGATGACATGCCTAGGCCTAGTCCAAGCCGAGAGGTCATGCTTATGAAGGCTTGCATGGAGAAAGTTTAAGAGAAAGAAGTTTAAAGCCCAGTTATCCAAGAATCAAAATTTATAATATTTTTGAAATTTGTACTTAAAGAAGTTTGATATCTACCTTTTGATTCTTTAGTAAAAAGTTTGTACCTCAATTGAGTCCACCATTTCTACCAGTGGAGAATGGTACATTAGTGATATCTACCTTTTTTAGAATAGTTGCTAGGGAGATGCGATTGTGAAAAATAAATACATTAGAATTTCTTACTTAGTTGAGACCATAACAAAGGCCTTAAGATTGTCCAATAAAAGAGAAAATCTTGCAAAGATGTCTATGCAATTGGATGCATAGATAAAGAAAGAATGAAATCAAAAGTATTACAGTATTAATCAAAAAGAGTATAATACCCTAACTAAAGTATAAAGAATATAATTTAAGATAGCATTGTAGCTTCTCAATCTAATGGTGGAACATAGCAAAATCACATCATTCCTTATTAGGGAATATGTGGCAATTAGCAAGAAATTTCCATTTAACCTACCCTAAATGATCTTCTTGAAAATCAAGAAGAGATTTAAGGAAAATGGAAAAGGTGGGAAGGCACTTCCCTTTTCATGATTGATTAGAACACTTTACAAGAGGGTAGGGATAGCTCATTATGCAAAAGACATACTCTGATGGGTTCTTGCTACATCATGATAGGAAATGATAAAAGAGAAGGCACATTTGAAATTGTAGGAGGAAGAGACACCACCATCATTGATCAAGGACACTGTAGGCATTAAAGACCACCTAATATGGCTTAGAGGATAGTAGCAATAGGAACCTAATGATGGTGAGCAATTTGAGAATTTTTCAGACATGAGATATGTTAATGAGGTTAAAATGATCATTAATTGATCATCAAATGATTTGGAAAACCTATTTTTTACTAGGAGGACTAAAGCAATTATGTGTGCTAACTTGAACATAGGAAAAGTTATAGTATTCCTATTTCCCAAACAAGTTCTTGAAATTTTGGACAATGTCACAATATTCTTTATGGTTTTAGAAGAAGGGAAAGGCACCATTGTGGTAATCATGAAACACAAAGGAAAACAGATAATAGTAGAGGTAATGATAGATAGAATATGAGAAGCATTGAAGATTCTTGTTGTACCTATGCTAGACATTGCTATTATGGAAGACTTTCAAGTATCTACAAGAATTGGATCTAGGGGGATGTTTGTAGCCCAACATGAAGAAGTACTAGAGAGACTACTAGATATTGGTCAATTGATTCTAGATGTCTTCAACATTCTAGATGATATTTTAGTGATCTAGTTCATACTTGAAACACCACAAAAATTTGCATGGTATATACAATCTTCATCATGTAGCTTTCACCTCATGAAACCCAAGGCAAAACTCCATAGTAAATGTGAAGATTGTAATCCACAGTGGGTAATTTCACATACTCTATACTTTTAGGGCTGAAAAATGATTCATAAGTTGTCAAAGATTTACCCCATGTGAAAAAGCTACCTAGTGTCTATATTTGGGCTTGTAGGGGTCAAAAATGCCTTTTAAAATGTCAAAAAGGTAAGTTGATGGATTTTATGGGGGTTATACACTTTCTATGCTAGAATCACATGCAAGGGCTAAATCTCACCTACCCCCAGCATGGAAGGATGGAAGTTTTGAAAAATTTCTTCCTTTAGTGTGGAGCCTACATGAATAGGCTAGAAACCTTTCCCCCTTAGTGTGGAAGTTCCCCCTAATGTGGATTCTTCCCCTCCAACATTAAAAATTGTATCCCATAGTGTGGAAGATACAAAAGAAAAAATTCATCATTTCATGCACTTCAACATTGACCAGCCACTTTATCAAGCATGGTGAAGAGCTCAACATGGAAGATTCATTTTCAGTGTGGAAGGTGTGCCCTAGTTACTATTTATAGTAAATGAAATAACCATGGGGGAAAGAACTTACTATGTATAGTAAACCCACAAATTTGGGCACCCATCTCACCTAAATTTGGTAGTCAATTTTCAGTTCATAGCCATTTTGTAGCATCATTCATGGCCCAAAAAATATATAAGAGCCAACCTCATATACCATTTACAAGTTTAGCAATTTTCAAAAGGTTGGATACTTTTGATAATCCAAGACTATTAGGATACACACACTTTTGCACACAAAATTATTCATAGTTCTACACTTGGGCATTCTCAAGCACTTGAGAGTTTTAACAAGTTTTCACACTTGTATTCTCTTCAACCCAACATAGACACCCTATGACCTCATGGCCTTGTACCCATCTTTGGGATTTCTGAATTTTCAAGCTCCACACTACACTTATAGGATTTTGAACTTCCAATGTAGAGCACATGGGTAGCTTGGATTTTTCACACTTCTCAAGTTCTACCATAGCTAACCTATGAATAAGAGATTGTAGTAGAGGAGGTTTGAAGGCATTAAGAGTGGCTTAGTACCTAAATCATGGAGCAAATTGCATCGGATTCAATGGTCTTTGAACTCATGCACCAATGAACCCCCCATTGCCTTTGCTTTCATAGGCATTTTTTGTACACATTTCTGAAACACATTCTTTATTGTTTTAATAAAGTTTTAAAGTTTCATTATGTGTGCAATCTGCATTTAACTTTGTTCTTTTATTTAAGATCAATAATTTTTGCATTGTATTTTTACAGTTTATTTGCTTTTCATTTCATAAGTCCCTAGTTGATCTATTGAATTAGCCAAGGCATCTTGAATCCCATTTTTTTCATGGAGGCCCTAGGGATTTGTGGGTTGAGGAACTACTATGCATTAGATCTCTATTAGATTTTTTCTAGCATCAAATTTTTTGATTGCAATAGTTTTTCTTGGTGCTAGAAGGAGGACCTCTTTCCAATTTCTACATCTAAAATTAGTCTTCCCTATTACCCACATGGCCATTTGCAAACTTTTCTTTAATTTTTTGTAGCTAAAGCCTTTGAAGAATCAATGCTGATCTTTCCCCCCCTTGTGACTAAAATTATAGCATGGAAGTTATAGGTGGTTTGGTGTTAGCTATTCACAGCACTTGCCATGAATTTTACAACCCAAATCTAGCATTGATATCTCTTTCCTCCTAGTTTTATCTTTTGACTACCACTATTCTGTTATCTAGTTTCTAAAGTGGATGGTTCAACTCTTCTATAAGTTGGCTTCCCCCATTTTCCAAGCTTAGATAATTGGTAGTTGGATGAAACCAATTTTAGTGGAAAAACACCAACTTTTCACTTTGGTATTTAGCCTTCCACTCATTTACGTTGAGGTACAAGATGTAATATTTCCATCATCTCACCCCCTTCTTTTTCATCCTCCTTTGTCATACCTTGCATAGAGGCAGTTGGGAGGCTAGTGTGGGTGAGGTTTATTACCAACTTAATGATTAGATCTGCTTTTGTTCCATTGTGAAACTTCAAGTTGAAAGTCATTTTCTAATTTTTTAAAGCCAAATCTCCCAATAAATCCAATGCTACCTCTTCTTACCTATGGTAGAAATCCCAGTGTGGAAGTTGCAGGTGGTTTGGGTGCTGAAATTTTTCAACATCGAGTATAAATTATTAAAACAAAACTAGTGTAGAAGTCTTAACAGCCATTTGATTTTTTTGCCATATTTTTTGCTACAAAACCAACATTGGTTTCCACACTAACCAAGCCTACTTTCCCCCCTTTTCATTTTAGCCTTTAGACTTTTTCCTCTCTCTCCAACATTGAAATAAGAAGGTGCAAGATCTCCATTATTTCATTCCTCTTCTATTCGCCTCCTGCCCCCCCACCCCTATCATACATAGTGTAGAGGTAGCTACAAGGTCAATGTAGAGGGTGTTAAACATTAGTGTTTTAGCTTTCAATTTCTGGTAAAGGGGTAAACCCCCTGAACCCCCCACCTACTAATTCTAGTAGGTACTTCATTTTCAGCCATTTTTGTTTCTTTTAAATATTTTTGAATTTAATTTTCTGTAATTTACTTTTATTTTATCATTTATAGCCTTGTTTTAAGCCATTCTCAACATCATAGCCATGTCTTTTCAACAACCTACCAAGTTGTCCATCACCTTCATTAGCGAAAGTCCTAGCCAACAAGCCATGAGAATATATGACCTGAAAGACCCTACTATCATTGAATGTAGGTAATCTTTGAGGGTTAGAGGAAAAAGCATTGATTTTTTAGTCATAAATGAAGACTGATATAACTTCATTTGTGCCAAAATATAGGTTGGCATGCTAATTCCACATTTAGAAGTAGAAGCCAAAAGTGAGTTTGAACTTATCCACATAATGGTAAGGAGTACATCCCTTCCCCCTATGATCAGATACCTCTATTTGATATCTATGTAAGTATACTAGCCCAATTGATTGAGATGGAAGAAGAAGATGAAAAACATAGCTCCAAGGGATAATATGAAGAGAAGGATGAATTTAGGGTAGGATATGAGCCTAAAAACATCTTGGGGGGAATTGTCCCAACAAGAAACCCCCAAGGCCATTGAGACTTTTCCTCATGCCTTTATTTTTTCCATGGGCATGGTGTCGCCATCTTCTATAGTTAACCCCACACCAGTCACAACCATGCATCAAACTTAATCAATGCCACAAACTTTGACCCATAACCCATATATACCATTTTCCACATGGCCTTAATCAGTGCAGCCATCCATGGTGGTTTTTAGTACCACAAATCCATTAAAAACTTGTGTAAGGCCCACCGTGGGACCCCAAGAAACCTAGGGGTGAAACACCCCATTTGTCCCATTTGTGCCTAAGGTACTAGCACAAACATCCTTTTCTTTCTTTGAATCATAAGCCACAACCATAATGCAACATTTTCCTTTTGTTATGTAACCCATAGCAAGGCCAAAAACCTCACAATGAACAAGATAGCCTTATATACGAACCCCACAACCAATAGGCACATCACAAGGCCTAGATCAAGCCTTCCAAATGATTCAGGACCTAATGGAGGAGTTGAAAATTCTTAGAGCCTCTACCTCATAAACTATCGAGATTATGGACTTCTACTAGGATGATCCCATAATTCTTGTAGTTCCACCCTTGATACTTCCTCCTAGTGTCCTATTCACCAATTTAGAAAATATAATGAAGAAGGTGATCCTGATGCTTACCTTATCACCTTTCGATTTGAATGTTTACTCTTATAGCCATGGATTCATACCATCATGAGGATTTTTCTTATGTCCTTGATTAGGAAAGCACTTGATCAATATCACACATTACCTAGGGGATCCATATCTTCTTTGGAGGACTTGGTTGCTTAGTTTATCAATTTCTTGAAGTATAACTTGAAGCTTGACACAACACGTAACCAACTCATGAAGATCAAGTAGGGATCTCTAGAGCCAGTGTAGAAATTCATTCAATAGTGGAATGAACTACTAAATGAAATACTAAAGCCTTTAGCCAAACCCACTTATTAGTGATATTTAAGGGAGTAGTGAATAATTTTTTCACATCAAAAATCTACTACCTTGATCCATAGTTCCTTAGCTAGACATTTTCGCAAACCAAGAACATAGAAGATGTTGTGGAGGCTAGTCATGATTTGGCCTATGTAGCATATAAAAATCAACATGCATAGAAAGACAAAGAAAAGAGAAAATACAACAACATGCCTGTAGCAATTTTGATTAAAGAAACAAAGACCATGGACCAGGGGCTAAGGGCCAACCCACTCAAGGCCCCCACTAATGATCATAATAACCAACCATCAACCTCCAGGACTACTACATTGACAATAACTAGACCTAACTTCAAAAGGAAGGATAGGTCAAAATACACAATCGATTAAAACCATCAGAGTTGTTAGACCAACTTTTGTAATGTGGGTGTATTCAATACAAATATATGTCTAAAGCTTCCTAAAAGAAGTATGATAGACTCTATGAAATAGCTAAAGATCCCACTAGAGTAATAAAAGATGATCCTCAACTACTTACATACTTGAAGTTAGATCACTTCTACCATTAACACCAACTTCCTGGTCATGACATAGACTTTCACCTCCCACTGAAGGATGACCTATAAAGAATGATAGATAGGGAGGAGTTGGTTCTAGATGCTTCCAACCTAGTTTTCCCAAAAAAATAGTTGATGTAGGTCTACAAAGACCCATTGAATGCTGATGATAGTCCCTATGTTATTTTAGCATTCAACATTGATGACGATTGGAGACCTACAATAGAACCATTTGTGATTCAAGTACCCCTCTACAATGAAAGAACTTCTTTATCCTATCATAGCTTAAGGCCCTCCTTCATCATAAGAGTACCGTCACTAATGTCTTCCAGGGAACCTTTTTTCATCCCCTAAACTTACATAACACAAAAAACCATCACCCAACTGTTGGCGACCGTTTGGGACGCGACCGCCAACGAGTGTCCTCGAACAGGATTTAGGTGCCCGCTGGTCTCTGGCAACACCAAGGCCCAAATACCTCCAAATAACTCAGTAGTTAATGTGAGTATGTGTGTGTGCTGTTGCGGCGTGCGGTTGTGTGCAATGTAACGATTGCGTTGTATATGTTGTGTATAACTAACAATGACTTACTTAAAGGGATTCAGCCAACTTTATCAAGTATTGTGAGTTGTTGTAAATTTCCTATTTTGTTCAAACTACCTAGTCTACGCGGTCCCTATAATACCTGCTTGTAACAAATAAAATTTTGCATAAACATTTGAGCACAACTCTGCAAATCTACTCCTAATTTTCCCTAGAGAAAGAGGTATAGTTCCACAAGAAAACTAGAAATAGAGCAAGATTCAA
>MNCI01025300.1:303933-357126 GCA_015680685.1 Gnetum montanum | reverse complement strand
GATCTCTGCATGCAATTACACCCTGTGTCATTGTATGTGATGCATTGAACTTTCTTCTTCTCGGTCTTTTTGAAAGTATTTTCCTTAGATATTTCTAACAAAAGATCATGGATTCCTAGGCATACATCGATAATGCTTAGTCATGCCCTTCCCATTATGATTGGGAAATCCCCCTTACTATTGTTCACTTGAATCACTAGGAAGTCAGCTAGATACGACCATCTACAAATAGTGGTAACAATGTCCTCCACTAATCCCAAAGGAATAGTGATGGACTAGTCAGCCAACTCTAAACATATGTTGCTCTTTTTTAATGGAGGAAGGTTCCAAGCCTTGTATATTTCTTGGGATATTAAGTTGACACTAGAACCTGAATCCAAAAGAGCTTTGCATGGCTCATTCCCAGCAATTTGTAGATATATCAGGGGACTCCCAAGATTAGAGAATTTTCTAGAAAGGTGGCCAACTTTGATCCAATCGATAACGGGATGTGTTAACATGACCATATGCATTGAATGCAATGTTAGGATCAAAGGGGGCTTTGAAGCTTCATTTGATACGAAGATGTCCAAAGACTTAACTACTTGTGGTTGCAAAGGCTTGGTTGGACTGTTGGTTCTGAATAAAGGTCTTTTCTTCATATGGTTGTCAGAACCAACAGTAGGTTGAGGATTAATAGCACTTGCGGCATTGCGTTGCTGTGGTTGAGCAGGGAGTTCACCTTGCATTACTGGAGCAGGTGGTAATGGAGCTATTAGTGGGAGAGATGTGACCGAATTTGAAGGATGGTACACTTGTGGAATATCACACCTAGGAGAGGGAGTCCTATAGTAATTGCGGGCTTGGTAGTGATGTTGAGGAGTAACATGACCAACAAAGTCACGTGAAGAGATTGAATGTTGCACGTAATATCCATATGGGTCATGTTGTTGGTAAGGATATTGTTGCCTTGGTGGTGGCATTCCCCATGATTGTGGGTGTTGCCACTGTTCATGTTACTTAATCAGTTGCAGTGAAGTTCCACTTGGATAATACGTTAAAGGTTGGTGGAACTACTTTGGATTACCTTGGGGACAAGGTAACCATCGGGATGTTTTCCATTTGTTTAATCATGGATTAAGTGCATACATCCTAGACTCTTGTAGTTGTGAGATCATAGGGAAACATCCCTTAGGATGGTTGTATTGACATATCTCACATCCACTATCATCATTTGTATCTAAGTCCACAACCTCTTCAATAATAGTAACTTTTCCCTTACCCTTGTTATGTGCATTTTCTGCTTCTCTCTTTTTTCGTTTGTCACAATCACTACCTCACTCTCTAGACTCCTCTACTATTTTGAAAATAGTTTGAAACCTACTATCCAGGGAGTCCCACATTTGGTCTACCTTTGCTGATACTTCTAATGTTAAATTTTGGATAGGCAAGGTTTTCTTATTTACCATCTCTATAGGTGGTGACTCTTCCTCATCCTTACAAAATCTTACACCCTTCTTCTGGAGGGAAGGATCTTAGTTATATTCTTCTGCACTCTCTCTCTTTCATAGCTCACCTTCTTCCTTTGTAACTTGCTTCAGTAGTCTATGAATTTGATGAGACCTAAGCTCGGAATTTGATGAGACCTAAGCTCGGATAACCTTCCTTGGGCATAAGTTCCAAGGGTTCCTCTCGTTTCATGCCTAAGCCCATCTATGAGATGGTGTAGCTGATCCCGCTATGAATAACCACGGCTAGGACAACAATGTAATAGTGCATAATAGCAGCCCATGATAGTATCCAAGGGTTCATGACTTTCTTGTTTCCATCATTGGATTTGCTTTCACAGGTTAGAAACTTGGGAATACATTTGGTACTTATCGTTGAACAATTCTAACATAGTACTCCACCTACGAATGGATTTCAGTTCTAAGGACTGGTACTAGCTTTCAGGTTCTTTTACTAGTGTCCATGGAAACAACTTAAGTTTTTGCCACTTGTTCTCTATGTTTTGCAAGGCACACGCATCATGAAATTCTTGTAAGTGATTTTGAGGATCAGTGTTATATCCCCCTTCAAATCGTGGGTTGTTATTTATATCTAACCTCTTGATCCTACTATCTCTTTGGTTCCTTGTTGGAACTCTCATAGCCTTAGTTATGTCTAGCATGCTTCGAGTAGTAAGTAGGGGTTCATCATGATCATCTCATTCATGGTGTTTATGATGCCTACGTTGTTCCCTACTCTCCCTTCCTCTATGTTGTGATTTCCTAGAGTGCCCTCATCCTCTGTCTTGGTTGTTTCATCTGTGACTTCCACTTTGCTTGTCCTTATCCTCATGATCTTTTTCTCTATGGCTGCATCTAGACACTGAAGGAGAGGGTGAAGGAGACAATGAAGGTGAAGAAGGAGAACCACCACCATGATGGTGTTTACTACCTTCTATTTGGTGGTCTCTGCAATCAGAATGCCCACCTTTGTCATGTGTCCTTGTTTCTTTCTTAGAAACTTTGTTTCTATTGGTATCAACACCTAGGTTAAGAATAGTAGAATGAAGGTTCTGATACACAACCCCTTGTGCAAAGTCAAGGGGAGGAACATCGTTATGTGGGCGATTACCTGAGGCAGGTTCATCACCCTTAATTTCACTTAAAATGTGGGGGGCATCCTTGGACCATTTTCCCTTCAAAGACTTATGGTGTCTCTCCTGTTGAAAATCCCTTTGACGTTACACCTCTATGGGATGATAGTCTCTCGAATCATAGTCCTGTGCAACGTATTCTACGTGTAAGTGTTGCATGCCTATTTGTGTGAGAGCACAAAGAAGCATTCTTGGGACTGAACGGTTGGGGGGTAACACTATGTTACCTTCCAAGTCACACCAACACAATTGTTCATCTTGATGGAGAATAATGGTGAAGCTGGGTACATATTCATCAGGATGAATATATACCACATGAAACTATTGAGGGATTGGCAAATCAATGTCATGTGTATCATGCCACCGATTGCTTCTTGTGTTAGTCCTAGGTAGTGAAGTGCTTTTGTGCGATGAAGAAGACATCTTGTCTTGTTCAATGTGCAATGTACTATTATATTTTCCTTAACCAACCCTAAGGGTTCGTTCCAATGATGTGAATGATTTCCTAGGTTCTATTTAGTGCACAAACAACTAAGTCCTTGGCAACGGCGCCAATGATGAGCGGTGAGGTACCCCTACGCTTAACCATATGAATATGAGCATTTCACGCACGATCTGGTCAAATTCCAAGGACTAAGTGCCTATGTGCCTTTTTGAAACAATAACGGGTTGGTTAATTGTTGTCTTCCCAAACTTACTTGTATATCATGATTATATGATTAAGTAAGCTTGAGGCGTATGATTTTTATAGCTTTTATGTGTTTTATATCTAAGGAGGGGGAGAGAGATAACTAAGTAACTAATCTAATTTAACTACTCATTAACTAAGTTCTAATTACTCCTAACACCGATATCCGTCCCACTTGCCATACACATCCTGAACTAGTACAATGCTGCTGGGATTACCAAATGCTAATCATCACTAGGTTACCAAGTGCTACACGCATGCTCGAAGTGATCTTACTGAGTGTATTTAACTAAGACAGTTGTAGCATGAGAGAAATCATTAATCAACTAGGAAAGCATTAAATAATAATTAATGTTAATTAATCTATTCTAAATGCTATAAGGTTTATAATAAAGTTCGTCTTTATTGTTGTACACAAAGTGTGCTCAAGTACACAATGCTTGAATAAAGATCCATTCACTCTATGACTCCTACTATGGGCACGTAGAAATAATTCTAACTCTAGGGGAAAAATTACAAGAGTTCAACAAAGGGACTAACTGTCTAATGTGAAAACCAAGGGCATCGCCTCTTATTTATAGGTGAGGAGATAGGCCTTGATAATGGCTATCTGACGTCGCATGGTTGGATCCTCTTTGCATCCTAAGTTAGTAGTAACATATTTTGCTTCAATGGTAGACTAAGCAATATAAGATTTTTTTTATCTTTTCCAATAAATAGCACCACCAAAGAGATTAAACACATATCCACTAGTAGATTTTTCACTACTAAGATCATTGTCCTAGTTTACATCAACAAAGCCATGATGTTCAATAGAGTCATTCTTATAATAAATTCCATAGTTTGGAGTACCATGAAGATATCAAAAGCCTTTCTTCAGCATAATCTAGTGTTTCTTCCTTAGATTAGACATATACCTACTTAGTTTTTTCAAAAATATAAGTAATATTAGGTCTGGTAGAAACCATTGTATACATTAGACTACCAACATTACTAGAATATGGAATTTTAGTTACAATCTCTTTATCTTCTTTTGTCTTTGGGCATTATTCAATTGAATGTTTGATACTAGTCTTACAAGGTATAGCCATAGGCTTGCAATATTTCATATTAAACTTTTTATATATATTTTCAACTTATGCAAATTTTTCAATACAATTTTTTTATCTATCATGTATCTTTTAATTTCCATGCCCAAAATTATTTGTATAGCATCAAGATCCTTCATCTCAAATTGAGAAGACAGATGAATTTTTAGCTCATGAATATTATGTATGTCATTTCCTATTATTAGCATATCATCAACATAAGGCAACAAAATCATGTATCTTTTACTTATATTTATAACATAAAAGTAGTTGTCTTCTACACTTTTAATGAAGCCAAGGTACATCATGTGGTCATTAAATTTTTTATTTCATACTCTTAGTACTTGTTTGAGCATATGTTACTTATTTCTATTCTCTAAACAATTCTTGAGGATTTTCAAGATAGCAGTTGGTATTTTTAGGGGATGTAATTATTAAGAAAATGGAATATCTCTTATGAGGACATGCAACAAAATCCTAAACATATTCACTAATTAGTTCAGGATAAGGTTTCAACATAGATGTGGACTAATGTGGAAGGTAAGAGGCAATTTTATTTACACCACATTAGATCTAATAAACTAGATGTAAAAGCTCACTATCTCTCAAGTATCAGAATGCTATTTCCATCAAGTATCAGAATGCTATCAACAAGCTTCACTTAAGTTGGATGTAATAAAGCTTCATTTCATTTCAATAATCTTTGGATGTAATAAATCTTCATTTCATTTCAATAATAGACACACCATATGCTCTTTTCCTTTTACCCTTTAGGTTGAACCATGTATATTTCTTCCTTAAGATCATCATTGAGGAATGTTGTTTTCACATCTATTTATTAAAGTTTAAGATAATAAACAGCTGTGATGGGTAACAATGATCTTATGGATGTTAACTTAATTACTAGAGAATATTTCATCATAATCAATTCCTTTTTTCTAAGAATATTCTTTATTTATAAGTCACTTCTTGTATTGATTTCCAAATTTTATTTTGTACACCCATTTATTTCTAATGGATTTTCTATCTAGTACAAGCTGAGCAAATTTTCAAGTTTTATTCTTATGAATTGATGATGTTTTAGCTTCTATTACTTATTTCTATTATGTGTTTTGCATAAATGAATATGACTCATCATTTGTTGATGATTCATCATTTCTAGTAAATATAAATATTTTTTTAGATGTGATGATAATCTTCTTATATGTGTTGAATGTCTTAATTGCTCATCTTTACTTTTTTATTTACTTAAAATGTTTTCTCTCTCTTCATGTGATTCCTCATTATCTACCATACTATCACCTTCATATTACCAAATAAAATATGAATTTTCTAAGCGCTGGAAAGTAAAGTGCTAAAAATAAACCAAGTGGTATTCCAAGTGCTACAATAGAAGGAATCAATTTTAATTTTTGTGTCGACACAAAAGTGTCTAGGTACATTATGCACTTGAATAAAACTCCATTCAGTTAACTCAATCTACACTATAGGCACTTATAGAGGAAAACTTTTAACTTCTATAGAATAAAACTACAAGAGCTTCTCTTCTAAAATAACCTAATGTGCCATAAATGTAGGTGGTTCATGCACTTATATAGGAAAAATTCTAGATTGCGTCAATGCATAAAACATATGTCAAGTGTTGCATCAACGCATATCCACCAATACAAATAACTTATTCACATTTCATTATATCCTCATGACTATCTAGAAACCTATCCTTGACTAAAAAAAAGTGGGATCAAGTTGTTTATAAAATTTGAGTAGTATGAAATGATACTGCTAACTAAGAACTTGACAAACTACAAAAACATTCAAGTGATTACAATGAATTATAACAAAAGTTGATATGTGATATAAAAATGGACCAAATATCAATGTAAAAAAAATAACTATGGAAGATCTTTAGATGGTGCTAGGATGTGGATGCTCCTATGCCTCTAGTAGATGCTCCTCTTATCCTAGTCTAGTTAGAGGCCTTGGTTACCCTATTATTACTGCTACCTCTTTAGAGATTTTACATGCATCCAAAAATACCTTCATCTTTTCCTCCATGCTCTATTGATCATGAATGATCCAAGTGGCTTTGCCTAGGGTGGTTTGTGTAGGTACATTCCATAGGCAAGATAACGTTGAAAAAATTTGTTTGATGTTCATGAACTAGACTACAAGTTTCTTACATTCAATATGTAACATTTTAATTATGTCTTGTAGCTCTTAGTGGTCTATCATTCTTCCTACCAAGTTCTTAGTAACTAATCATTGAACCTTGAATTAGCTCTTGAAAACCTCAAACTCCATATTGGCTATTTTCAACTTCTACTTTATTTCTTTGTGGAGCTTAAGCTACACTTGGTAGAGAAAGTAGGAGTTAGAAACTTGTTTTTTAAGCTTTAACCATGGTTGTCTTGTAGTTAGCATTACCAAGATCATGTAACAAAGACCATTTATTATATTTATAACCAGTTTAGGTGAATTTTTGCTTGATTATATGCATTTATCCCATTAAAGATGGGTTTTCATGCATCACCTTGTTGCTAAAGTTATTGGAAGGAATCATTCGTTTTGGCTTTCATCATTCTAATATCCTTATCACTTACCTACTTAAGCATGTCTACCTAGTCCTTGTAATTATTTTGTACCTTATCATACTTTAGGGCCTTATTCACCTAAGTGGCAATTTTAATAATAGCCTTTTGTTGAATGGCTTGCACCTCCTTCATTGATAGGTTTCTATTTTCTACATCCAACATCCTCATATCTTGATTTACCCTAGAAAGATGTTCTTGTTATTACCTAATATATTTTATGAGTTATTTCTCCTAAGCATCAACTTTTAAAAGGCATCGGTTCTCCTTGGTTAGCAACTTATTCTCCTTGTGTGTTTAGAGCATCTGATTGTTCTAGGTAGTGAGCATGGTATCTAACAATGATGCATCATAGACCATAGTCTCCTTTGAATTTTTGACCTTTTTCAATTTTTCTTAAAGTTATTGAAAGGATTCATGTCTGGTAAGTTCATGTCATAGAATAGCAGGATTAGACAAGCAGGCTCTAAGTTCCATAACTTCAGCTATCCACCTTTGATTATTATTGGTAGTCTCCTTGAGTTATGCTTGTGAAACTAAGAGCTTATCCCTTATCTCAAGCAGCTATGACTAGATCATTGACATATCTTTTGAAATATCAAAATTTTTTGAAATCAATTACCTAAACTTAACTAGTTGTTCTAGCATCTCCTCATGTTGGGTTGCACTCATTCCTCTACTCCAAGCTCCTATAGATACTTGGTTGTATGCCAAAGCTATAATATCTAGAATTAATCTTGGAAGAGCTCATAGAGCTTTATCCATACTATCGACAATCACCTTGGCATGTATCTTCTAGCCCTTGTGGCCCATGACCAAGACTGTTTCATCTTTTCCTTTTTCTAAAATAATTGAGAAGGTTGTGATGTTGCCAAATATTTTAAAGAATTTATTCATAGGAATTGACACAATGAATTCTCATGCATTTGGGTTGAGATGAAAAAGAGCCTAGTTTTGTTGTAAGGGGAACATGTTACCTAGTTCATCTACTGGCCAACTAATAGTCCTAACCCCATCATTTAAATGGCTTATGGCTAGGTAGTAGATAGATGATTCACCACAAGTTCCTAATGCTTGTTTTTGCAATTTCTTCCTAAGTTTTCTTAGACATTCATCTATTGTGATCATTTTTAGTACTGCTGATATTGGTAAAGGTGGTATCTTCTCTTAGAATTTTATAGGAGCTATGCTCTTTCTTTTCTCAGCTCCACATCTACCTATGTAGATACCTCCTCAATCATTTTTTTAATGTTACGCAATACAAGGACTGTTGCTATGGCCTCCATCATGTATGAGATGGTAATGCATTTTAGCTTTATAGTTACATCTCCCTAATGGTTATTCTATAAGAGATACATCTCTCTTATATACCATTTTTGACTAGTGAAAATAATGAACCATAACAAGGATACCTACAACTAGCCCTGGATCTCCTCAAGTGCAAACTACAAAAAAGGTCCAAAGTTTGATGCTTATAGAACCATTCAATGAATCTTCTTACTATGAACCTTTTTCAAGTAGGGCTTAGTCATGTTAACCTCTAGGTTTAGCCTAGGTTTGCGTAGCTCATCTTACCTAGATTAATTTGTTTCAATGGTGGGAATCTACTAGATAAATCCCACCTCTAGTTCTTCTATAATAGGCCTTGTTGCATTCATTACCTTGCTAACTTATTCTTCTTCTTGTTATTTTTATTGCTACTATCCTTATCCTCCTCTTAAGTGCTTCCCTTTGGGTTGTGATGATCCACCTACTTGATGATCTCTTTTAAGAGCCATCTACAATCACATAGATGATCATGGATTAGTTTTAGTTTTATTTCTCAATTATATGTACCTTTCGATTACCTATTATTAGTTTTACTTTAAACAATTAGCTCTTAAACCTTTTAAATAACTATAAATGCTTAAGTCTTGAAGTCCTAAGGTAGCTAAGTGTGTTAATTCTTTGATTTTTATTATTATTTTAATGTCTTAGTTCATTTTAATTACTTGTGGGATGTTAGAATTTTTGTTTGAAAATTTCTTATTTATGCTTCCATTACATAAAGCTTAATTCTAGTAGCTCACATGTTGAAAAATGGATTAAATTAGATGTTCCATGGGAGAGTTATGGTTGTGGATTGAGAACTTAGAAGGGTGGTTGAATAAGTTCCCTAATTAAAACAACCAAGAAAACCAAAAGCACACACAATATTTACATGGTTTCCTAACTTAGGTACTTCCACACTTGAAGGGTAGAATCCTTGCACACCTTCAGACTTTTTTCCTTAGAAAAATGTGGTTTATAGGGTACCACAACCTTTACAAAGTTTGAGTTCTACTCTAGAGTGTTTCATTACTATGAACCCACTCAACCCACAAGGTCCTAACAAGCTCAATATCTAGTTTTAAGGATTTCACAACCTTTACAAAATGTAAGCTATGCATTAGAGTGTTTCATCTAATTATAGTCATTGTACTCATCTAAAAAGTTATTATAAGTGTGCCCCATAATGGTATCTAACATCTAGTCCACAAACCTTAGCAAAAAATGATTCTTGTATGTTGTCATGTTTAATAGTCAAAAATCTTTGCAAATCCTCCATTGGCCATCCTTTTTTGGAATAATGATAAGTGGGATTACCCATTTACTTTCTATAATATAGTAGATGAACCTAGCCTTAAGGATCTCTTTCATCTATTTTTTATCATATTTTAAAGTTTGCAATTCAACCTCCATTGTGTTTATCTTCTATGCTTAATGGTAGGATTCATGTAGATTCAATGTTAGCATAAGCACAAATCAGTTAATGTAATTTCATCATATGACCATGCAAATGTTATTGGCCATTTATTCATCACCATTATTAGTTTTTGTTTATATTTCTTTGTAATCTTGACATTTACAATTATCAAATTTTCATTTTTAACGAACAAATGTTCAAGTAATTCTGGTAATCATTTCAATTTTATGAGCTCTGGTTCAGATGTTTATGGGCTTTTCAACTTTTCCTAGCCAACATCTACTTTTTGTCTATGTTTTGCATAAGAGAGTTGACATCTACTCCATTTCATTCAATCTATCAATATATGTGCTTATGAGGTATTTTTCTAGTTCCATGCACATAGTTGAACTATAGCTTTCATTTGAAGTCAACCATTGGATATCATCTTGCTTTGTGGCTACTACATAATGGCATCTTTGCATATTTTCTACTTTAACACATGACCTACATGTTGTGATTATTCTTTATCTAATAGGCCATATCTTCTTCATGTTATTACACCTCATGTTACTATACACAATGCATAAAACTTTCTTCTCCAAGATTCCATGCATATTTTCCTTGGATATTTTCAAGGAAAGAACCCTAATTCCTAGCTCAGCATTAATAGTGCTTAACCAAGCTTTTCCCATGATGATAATAATTCTCTATTTTAGTTTTCTACATTAATCACTAAGAAATCAGGAAGATATGATCAACCACTAATAATGGTTAAAATATCCTTTACTATTTTTAAAGGAACAACGATGTAATGGTCTACAAACTTGAACTTGATGTTGCATTTTTTAGTGGTATTAAGTTTCATTCTTTACACATCTCTTAAGACATCAGAGTGATTCTAGATCTAAGTCTATTAGAGCCTTACATGATGTTTTTCCTATCATTTATAAATAAATTAAGGTAGTTTCTAGTTAGTTTTTTTCTCTAGAAAGTTTTTCCACTTTTATCCAACTTGTAACTACATGAGTTAACATGATAGTTTGCACTTTGGCAAGACATTGGTTTGAAGGTAGCTAATTAAATATTTGAGAGATAACTAGTGTAGGGTTTATAACCACAAAAGCCTATAGATGTTTAGATAGATTAGTTAGTCTAAAAAATTAGTGCTTCTAAGGCTTGCACTCAAAATCACTTAATTTACATTCATTTCCAATTTCATTGCTCTTGTGGCATTTCACTATTGTGGTTGCAAAGAAATCTCTCATTGTATTAGTAGAGTGAGTGGTAAAGGATATATGACATGAGCTTGAGAGTACTATGAAGGATGAAGAGTGTAAGTAGAATGTGATTTAACATATGGAGTAGTAAGTTGGTAATGGTTCAAAGGATAATAATGATGACCAGAGACATATGTGGTAAATCCATTAGAAGATACATGTTATTGGACATACTACCCATAAGGATCAAGTTTCTTGTAATGGTATTACTACCTTGGGTGGTGGCATCCCCAATGACTGTGGGTTTTATCACTATTGATGGTACTCCTAAGGCTGTGATGGAATTTCACATGGATACTATGGTTGCTAATGATACAACTATCAATAATTATCATAAGATTAGACAAACTCCTCAATGTCTACCTCTTGCTAAATTTTGGGTTTAAGGCATAAATTCTAAACTCTTAGAGATGTAATAAAAGCAGGCAACAATACGTTGGATTTTTGTATTGGCAAATGTCATAACTACCAATGTATGATTCGGAGTCTACAACTTTCTATATTTGTCTTCTTTTTCTCTTTGCTAAAAATAGTTGTTTCTTGCTTCTCTTCATTCTCTTATCCTTGCCTTTGGTTCTTTCCTATTTTACTTTCTCCTCCATGATCTTAAGTGTTGTTTGAAATTTTTATCTATGAAGTTTTACATTTTATTAATCTTTATTAAATTTAGTAATGGATTTCTGGATGGGTAAGGTTTTTGTTTGCACTACTTTCTCTAATAGTTTTACTCCAATAGGCTTATAAAGATGAACCTCTTTCTTGAGAATAGAGTTCCTATGGTACTTATCTACATATACTCTCTTCTTGAGTTCACCTTCTTCCTTTGCTACTTGGTCCATGAGTCTTTGAATCCAATAGGATCTTATTTTAGATAGTCTTCCTTGGTCATAGATCTCAAGATTTTCCCTTGTTTTTCTCACAATACATTTATGATATGGCATAGCTTCTCCCTTGAAGAGAATCCATGGCTTGAGCAATGGTGAAGGAGAGAGTATAATACCTACCCAAGGTTACATCATGGAATTCATGATTTGCTTCTCTTTTATATTAAATTTACTTCCTCAAGTTGGACATTCACAAGTACATTTGATACTTGTTATTAAATAACTCTAGCATCGTGCTTCATCTTTTAATTAATTCTAGTTCTAATGATTAGTATAAACTTTTTTCTTCTTTGATGAGAATTCCTAGAAAGAGTTTCATGTTTTGCCATTTATTTTCAATATTGAGTAAGGCATAGGCATCATGAAATGCTTGTAAATGGTATTGTGATTCTACATCGTAGCCTCCAAATTTATGAATGTTATTCATGTGCATCCATCTGATTTTATTGTTCCTTTAATACCTAGTAGGAACAAAAACTACTTCCTTATGTTTATCATGCTCCAAGTAGCAAGCAATAATTCATATTAATTATCATAATCGTTATGATCCCTATCATGACCATGTCTTCTTTTTCATTGTCTACTATGCCTTTATTTCTTTTTGTGCTCATGTTCTTATTCTTATCTAACTTCTCTCCAACCATTTCTACAATTGTCCCTTTGTCAACTTCACTAGATCTATGATTATTACCCCTCCTACCTTGGCCATGTTCACCATCACTATAGCTTGATGATGAAGAGGATAAAAATGAGAATGATGAACTAGGAGAGTTATGCTAGCTGACTCTCATTCCTTAACCTCATTGATGTTGTCTTAGTTGCCTACTAAAGGACCTTGGCTTGCAGTCCCCTTTGTGTTGGGTCCTATTCTTCACTTTCCTTGGTTGCTTTCCAAGGTTGAATGTAGCCATGAATAGTTCCTCTTAAATCCCTTGAGAAATGAGATATTTTGGTATTAATATCAGGTAGACTAGTAATTAATATTCTTCTTTTTTTAACTATGATGTTAGGTGAATAGTAATCACCTTTTCCTTAGAGGCTTCATGGCATGCCTTCATGAAATGGTCCTTTTGATATTGAACCTTAATGGATTGGTAGGGCCTAGAAATTTCATTAACAACTTTGTAGTTAAGAGTTGCTACTTTAAGTCCCACTTTCATCAATGCTGCCATAAGCATTGATGAAACATAATGGTTAGGTGAAACACAATGTTGCCTTCTAGGTCCCTTCACCTTAGATATTCATCTTAGTGAAGAATGAATGTGTAATCTAAATAGCATGGATCTAGATGCTAGTAGACTAATTTTAGTTATTGTGAGACTTCATCCTAATTCTTAATGATTTGGCCATGTCCCTTTGTTAAATCATTAGCAAGTAGGAAATTTGACTGATGAAAAAAAGATATTTTGTAAGTATGCCTTTTAATAAAATATTATTATTTTAAAATGATTAATTATTTTGGACTATAACAATGATTCTTGAATAACACTAACTATCTAAAATACCAGTGGTAGTCCATAGTAATGGTGCCAATGATGAGCAACAGAGTAGATCCTATGCCCAACCATATAGATCATAAATATTCACAAACAATTTGGTTGAATTCTATGGACTAAGACTAGTAGGATGCTTTAGACAGCTAAGCATTGAATCATTGATTATTGTCTTCCCAATCACACTTATGTAAGCTTAATTCATATGGTTAAGTGTGATTGAGGCACATGATAAAAATAGTATTATTAAAATATTAAAATTCTAACTAATTAATATAAGTAGAAAAATAATAAATTTACTCTAGCCTATGCATAAAACATCCAATCCCAACTTTTCATACATGTCCTAAACATTCATTAGCATTGTTGGCCATACTAGGTGTCCACCATTAGGATTACCAAAGTTTACTGCATTTATGCTTAAAGCTGGTTGTACTTATGCAAATTAGCTAAGTGTGATAAGGTAAATTAATTAACTAATAAATTTGAAATTAAAATAATAAGTAAAGTAAATTGCAAATTAAGAGATTAGAACATCAAGCCAAGTCATACAATGAAAGAGGTAAACTTTGAGTTTATTTCTACCATGCAAATGTATCTAGGTACATCAACACTTAAATAAAATGTCATAAAATCTACTTAATCCATGTTGTAAGTACTTGATGATAAATTCTAACTTCTACAAAATTTAAGTACAAGAGTTCAAGTATACAAATGATCAAATGGTACCATAAATGTGGTGGGTAAATAACATTTATAAGCATTTATTATGCTTGCATCAATGCTAATGCGTTGATGAAGCTAGGCCTATATTGACACATCAACATTGATGTGATAGACTAAATCATCTTTTATTAGTTATACAAATGATATGGTTAGGATGACCCTACATGTGTCATATGCAAAAATGAACAAGCCTATACCAATCAAGAAGGATCAAGTAGAACCACCTCCTAGAACTAAAGTTCCATAAAGCACACTAGTAGCAAAAATAAGTGGTGCAAGACCAAGCACTCATGTGCTTGTAGTAGATCTCAATGTCTATCATCCATGAATGAGCTATTTGCAAAACAAATGTGGTAGTTTGTAAGCTAAAGTGTTGGAGACTTTTGACAATTCCTAGACATATCATTTTATGAACTTAAGGCCTCTAGGAAAAAATTCTTACGAAGATTCTTAATGCAACCTACAAGAAATGACTAGACTACACAAATCTCAAGGAATATAGCTACATTTTAGGTTACACTTGCATCTCATGATGGAGCCAAAATCTTGATCATATCCCAAGAAGATCAAGAGAATGCTACTAAGGACATTGTCAAACATGTGAATGCTATATTAAACATTTATGTAGCTTTCATTTCTAACTTTATCAATGCTCAGGATATTTAGGAACTTGCAACTATGGAAGGATCTATTGGATTAATGAGTTTAGTGTAGTAAGAGGATGCCTTGGACTAATTACTCCATATGGACTAGACTATTTAGGATGTTTTTGAGATCACTGAAACTATCATGGAAATTTAGTAATTAATTTTGGCCAAGGGAAAATTCCTGCTTGGTGAGATCCAACTATAGCATGCAAAGTTAAAGGTTCAATAATTGTAGGATGAGGTGGTTCAACTTTGTGCTCGATTACAAGACCTAACTTGGTTCATAATACTAGAGTTACTTGGTAACTTCAAAATTAAGGAAGTCCAACATCTTATTGCTAAGCAATACCAATTGGAGATTGAACAAGAAAAAGCCACATGGGATGCTTCAATTGTTAATGATAAGGCTTATGCCTTACTAAAGAACATAACCATGTTGAAGGAAAAAATAAGGGGATAGTCGTGGAAAATCAAAGATTAACTTGAGTAGCCAAGGAGAAGGAATAATTTGAGAATTAGATAAGTCACCTTCATCAATAATTTGTAAAGTTATATTCCAATATCAAGAGTTTAGCATGAGAAAATAGGAATCTATTCACAGTAGAGGTCCATGAATTGCAGTAGATGTCCATAATTAAAATTGTAACTTGGAAAAATGAGGCCACCAAGCACAACATGTTTAAGAAACACTAAAGAAATTAGGTTGGCCTCTAGAAGAAGATTAGATTAACCAAGGTATACTTTAATGCTGCTCTATAATAAAATTTTGATGCTTCTTGAAAAAGTATTCAAGGAAATCACAACAATATAATAGACAAAAGTGAAAACTAAGAACCTACAAATAGAGGAGCTAATGTACTATATGAAGTTGACTAACCTCAAATATGTTAGTCTCACCATGTTAATACTTGATTGCTTGAGAAGTGAAGTGGAGAAGCAAGCTACAACTACATTTGTCTTTTTTGATTATAAAAAAAGTTGCATGAGGAGACTAAAAGGAAGCTATAGATAATACAAGTAGAGCTAGAATTTTTTTGAGCACAATATACTAAACAATGTGATGCTGTGAAGATCCTCGCAAGAAGGATGATAAAATACTATGAGCTAAAAGAGAAGATGGGAGCATTTAATATTAAATGCAAACTACTTTTTGTCTTTTTTTTATAAGCAAATAAGATGTTTCCAAATTTGCCATGTCCATAGAAGGTCCTAACAACTACCAAGCTAGCCAATTTGGCTTAGACCATTGATGATCTATGAATAGATATTGAGAAGTATTAGGTGATCCTTAATCATTTTCACATAGAGGATCTTGCTACCAAATAACTACAAGAGCTATCATCATTTGGAATAACATGAAGACTTATTGTGGATTAAATTTTGAAAGACTTGTAATTTTGTACTTATTTTGACATGTGTCTAGTATTTTGTCATCTTACAATCTACTCAAATGAAATTTATAATACAACGCCCAAGTCAATTAGATAGTCAATTAGTCAATTAGTGAGTCACCTTCACAATTTTGTAACAAATATTATCCCTGTTTGACTTAGAGATGAATTTTTAATCAATTGTGAGGGTATGATAAAGTATTTTTGTTAGTCAAAAGCATTTGTATGACATCATAGATACAATGTATTCAAGGTTGGTAAAGTTTAAAAATACTAGCCATCCATTGCATTAAATGCACTATTTGGTCATATTTGTAGTGAAGCTCTTGTAGTTTGTTTTTGTAGAAGTCAAAATTTGTAGCATGAAATTAAATTGATTAATCAAAATCTTATTTAAGTAATTATAAGCCTAGATACATTTTCATGAACAACAATAACATCAAGATTAGTTTATCTTCATTACAAAACTTGGCTTAGTTTAATGTTTTTCTTAATTATAGTTTAATGTTTTGTATTTCTTTACTTAAGTGTGTTTCATCACATAATAGTTATAGCAACATAAGTATAGTTGGTTTCAAGTATAATACATATTGTATAGTAATCCTATTAGTGCTTTTACTTGGTTTTCCAAACTATATTCACTTGATAACCTAGTAGCGTTTACATGAGTCTAAGATGTGTACAAGAAACTAAGAGTAGATGCTTATCACCTAGGATAGCTTAACTTTTTAATCTCTATACTAAATTAATTAGATTAAATTTTACTATTTTAATATTTCATTACAATCTTAGTAATATTAGGATCATATGCATTAATTACACTTAGCTATACACATAAGAGTCATGTGAGTGTAATTAGAAGGGTCATGACTTGCAATCTTACATTTAACTATCTAGATATCCCGCTAGCCNACTTGGCTTAGTTTAATGTTTTTCTTAATTATAGTTTAATGTTTTGTATTTCTTTACTTAAGTGTGTTTCATCACATAATAGTTATAGCAACATAAGTATAGTTGGTTTCAAGTATAATACATATTGTATAGTAATCCTATTAGTGCTTTTACTTGGTTTTCCAAACTATATTCACTTGATAACCTAGTAGCGTTTACATGAGTCTAAGATGTGTACAAGAAACTAAGAGTAGATGCTTATCACCTAGGATAGCTTAACTTTTTAATCTCTATACTAAATTAATTAGATTAAATTTTACTATTTTAATATTTCATTACAATCTTAGTAATATTAGGATCATATGCATTAATTACACTTAGCTATACACATAAGAGTCATGTGAGTGTAATTAGAAGGGTCATGACTTGCAATCTTACATTTAACTATCTAGATATCCCGCTAGCGTAGTCCATGGAATATAATTAGTTATGTGTGAATGCTTGTGATTTGTATGGTTTATTATAGGCACTACTTATTTCTCATTAAGCATTGAAAATCTCATTATATTTTTGTTATTCACTATTTTACTCAATAAAATAAAGTGATGAATATGTTGATTTATTTTTGAACAAATGAGAGAGTAAGGATAATACACAAAATTTTGATAGAAGCATCTCCACACTTGCTTGAATTTACAATTTTGATTTTAATTAATTTGATAGCTATCACCTTATTATAAATGGATGTAAAGTTACAAACTATTAACTTTGCTAATTCTATATATGATAGTGTCAAATAAATGAGAGGCTTCTACAACCTTTTACTATGACTAAAGGCATATATTAAACCTATAACCTTTTGAGTATCTTGACCACTATGTTACACCTTTGGGTGTAACTTTTTAAGATGCTAATATTGAAGTTATTTAAACTCTATCTCAAAAGTTGGTAATGTTGCACACACATCAAAATCCTCAAAATAATTTGGAATGAGAATAAAGACCCTTATAATTTAGATAAATATATATCTTTATAATTTATATTTTTTAGTAGTGAGACTTAGGTTTGAGCTTGAGCATAACCACTTGAAAAGAGGTTAAGTTTTTACATATCTACCACCCTCTTAAGAATCATTAGCATGATGAGCATTAGCTTCCCAAATGATGATCACTACCCTTGTAATTTATATAGTGTGAACAATGTCATTTTCACTACATTTATAGCTTTGTTTACATGATTGTAGAGGTGAAACTACACTACATGCTACCAAAGGCATATATAGCCATAAAGCTATATTGAGTTGAACATAAACATAACATATAGCTTCACATAGAATGAAACTAGTTTAGCTATATAAATGAAGAAAATAGCAATGATGTAGATAAAATAACTATCTTAAGAAACTAGTATAATTATAATAACAAGGTGTTAGCCTAGTTGTAAAACTCTTAATTTGAAAGCTCTAATTCATAGGTTTCATTCTAGTGAACAATGTTGAATCATAAAGTTCTAATTAGACTATACATCATGAGGTGTACCTATATTACATTTATGAGCCTATAGATTCCTAATCAATGTTAAGTTACAAAGTTTTAATCAGACTATATACAGTGGGGTATGCCTATATTACAATTATGAGCCTTTCAATCTAATGCTATATCAGACCTTTCCTTTCTATGTTGTTTGATGCTATAATATGAGAGATAACTGTCTTGCTTTTGTTTTGCTTTTCATTTTTTGATACTATGTTTTTTTTCTTGTCATTTTGATGTTAATTCTTGAGTTTTTGCTCATCATCATCTTCTACTTTACAAAAGTTTGATCACCACATATATATAGATATCGATATTCGTGTTGACCCAAAGTAGTAGATTCTTTACAAACAAACAGATTAGAAAAAAAAAAAAAAAACTATTTAGAAATCCCCTTTTTTCAAATAAGTGTTTTGACCATAAGCTCATAAAAGTTGTTTTAACTATATTACATCTCAATTATTGCCTACTAGAATCAAACTCATAAGAACCTTTTTTAAAAAGAAAAGAAAAGAAAAACTTGAGAGCTTTCAAGTTATAAAACTAAGCTAACACCTCATTATTGGCTAGTTGTGGTCCCTATATGTATAATATCTTACCACTATTTGACTATCTTAACATTGTTGCCCTTCCTTCCAGTTTGTACGAGAAAGGCAGGGTTTTTTTTCCTTTTTTTGTTTTCCCAACTTGTAAAGTTGAATGCAAATCAGTAAAGATTGTGTTGATGCTTAAATTGTGGATGCACCAACACCAAGAAAAAAACTCGTGTAAGGAATAGTCTTAGTTGAAGAGGGCTATGTGATGTTTCAAAACAGAATAAATTAAATTGAAAAGTTGGAGTATTTAAATAATAGTTGTCTTGAAATTCAAGACTTCATGCAAATTTAGTAGTTGATTAAAAAATTAAATTTTCTTTGGTCCACTATTGTTGTGGAAGGTCGGTCGCTGTCGGTGGTGCTCACTGGGTAGGAAAACCCCAACCATCACCAAAGAGAAAGAGAGATATATAGTGAAAGGGAAAGAGAGATCCGATTGCCTACTACATGTACACTTTCAGTCCTTGTAACATGAGATTGTAACATGAGAAGTGGAGGGAGGAGAGAGAGACCGCTCACAATAGTTGTCCACCATGTGCCAGTTGCTCTAGAAGAGAGATGAACATCATTGCTGCTGCGGGAACATGCTACCACCCCTTGTCCCTTGTTGTCAAGTTAGGAGAGAGGAAAAAAAAAGAAGCCCACCGTTGAATACTACCGTCTACGATTGCTATGGACTGCTGCCGCTACAATGTACGCTGGTTTCCCTGCAGTTGGCAGAAAACTCCAGTCGGGACGTGCTTGCCGCGTGCCACTTGTAACTTGTAACGCGTTGCCTACGCTGTCACGATTACACACATCAATCGCCACCTGAAGCTTTGCACAACCCATTGCCCACCAATTGACTGCTATGGCCTACCACATGCATGCCCTGCTGAAGGGAACCCCAGTTGCTGGCGCCAGCCTCATTATTGTAACCTACAAAAGCTTTTTGAATATTCTTGTTTCATGCATGTAGTGAAATAACAAAAATTTTCATTATTGCCAAACATCCATGCATCCCACCTCAACCATTGAAATGTCCAAAAAAAATAATGCTTAAGCTTTCTCCTCCACGTAATTCACAAGGAAAATGGTCCACCTCCCATAATTACATGGCACCTGAACTAAAACCAGTTTTCTCCTGCTGCATGAGAATATGCTCGTTTCTGTTTTACGATCAATTATATTATTGAAGTGGATGTCTTACAAATAAATAATGGAAGACCCTTATTTTGGCATTTTCTTGTGGTGTGTGTTTCTTGGTCGTAGAACATGAACCCATTATGCAGCGTATCACAATTTCTCTGGATAATATGTTTGTGGTCTGATTACCATTAAAAGTTTGGTTGACTAATCCACTGACCCAGTATCCAGTTGATGGGTCATCCGTAACTCTGATTTTCAAAATATCAACTATGAGTATTGTTGATCATGGCCCCTAGGGCAATGTTGGCCTCAACAGATGGATAGATTCATTCTGATAAGGTTGAACATGGTTGTTTTCACAGTTCTCATCTGGGGAGCTCGCTGTAACCAAGAACTTGAATCACTTTTGAAGATCAAGCACTACATTTCGAGCGATCCATTTGGAACTTTGTCTAACTGGAATCCAAAATTTCCCAATCCCTGCAACTGGACTGGCATTTCTTGCTCAGTAGAAGGCCATGTCGTGGAGATCGATCTTTGGGATAAGGGTTTGCGCGGAACGATTGCTCCACACCTTGGCAATTTGACGTTCCTGCGAGTTCTGAATCTTTCCAAAAACGCCTTCGAGGGAAGGATTCCATCTTCAGCATTTGCAGGGCTTGCTTTCATTGATGCCATTGGTCTGGGAGGTAACAGGCTCACTGGCAAAATACCCGATTTTAATGCAAACTGTTCCAGGTTAGTGAAGTTAGATCTGTTTTCTAATTCTCTTTCTGGAATCATTCCTCCTTCGTTGAACAACTGCACAGCTCTGGAAACATTAGTTCTTTCCCACAACGCCATTTCTGGAACCATTCATGGAGAAATAGGAAGGTCTTTTCCAAGACTACGGAATCTGACATTAGACTATAATAATCTTAGTGGGGTTATTCCTGTATCTCTCGGAAACTTCTCGCAGCTTGTACAATTGGGACTGTCTTCTAATTCTCTGGTCGGATCATTTCCTGCTGCTTTGCTCAATTGCCGAGAGTTGGTTGTGCTCAAACTTGCGAAAAATGGCATTTCAGGCAGCATTCCAGCAAACATAGGAAATGCCTTCCCAAAATTGTGCAATCTGACTCTGTATAATAATTACTTCACTGGTATGATTCCTCCTTCTCTAGGAAACTCTTCAAAGCTTGGGAAGCTATCTTTATCTAATAATTCGTTGGTTGGTACTATTCCACATTCCCTTCTCAACTGCACGCATCTGAAAGAGTTTTCCTTCTCAGAGAACAAGATATCAGGGACAATTCCTTGGGAGATAGGAATCTGGCTCAGGAAAATGCAGAAACTCCAAATCAGCAGGAATAATCTGCAAGGAAGAATTCCAGTGTCCATAGGCAACATGAGCAGTTTAATTTCCTTCGACGCTGCTGACAATAAACTGCAAGGAATAGTACCGGTATCGTTGGGTCAGCTTTCTAATTTGCAGTTCTTGAAATTGGACAGAAATCAGCTCCAGAGTGGTGTAACAACTGCGCAGCAGCCGATCCCTGTATTAGAAGCCTTGTTGAATTCTTCCGTGTTGAAAACTCTCACTTTGCAAGGCAATAAGCTCGTCGGAGCCCTTCCTGCAAACTTGGCTTGTGTCTCTAACCATCTCAAAATGATAGATCTGGCAAATAATAGCATTGGTGGCAAAATACCCTCCATCATAGGAAATTTTTCCGTGCTCAAAACTCTTAATCTCAGTTACAACTGCTTCACCGGTCCAATTCCTGCCTCTCTTGGTGCCCTGAAATCGTTGCAGACTCTTGTTATCAGTCACAACAGATTGAGTAGCAAAATACCAGAGGAACTGGGTTCCATGACTAGATCCCTGAACAATCTGGATCTTTCCGACAATCTGCTCTCTGGACCAATTCCTGCTTCAATCGGGGATATTGCATTGCTTGTAGATCTTTCATTGAGCAAGAATCAGCTGTCAGGGCGGATACCTCCTGAATTGTGGAAGCTTCCTGACCTCCAAGTATTGGATCTCTCTTTCAACAGTCTGAGCGGCATCCTACCAAATTCCATAGTCCCAAGGCTAGATGTGATGAACTTGTCTCACAACAGGTTGACAGGGAATGTGCCACAGTGGGTATACAGCATCTCTGTTCTAAATTTATCTTACAATGATTTGCAAGGTGTCTGCTCAGGAAACCACAGCAGCAACTCATTCTTGGGTAACCCGAGGTTCACTCAAGGCTGCCCCAAGTCCAGCCAGGAGGTGTCTTCTGATAGAAAGGACTCTGATCCCAAAATTAGATTGATCGTCGGTATCTTTGTTGGCTCAGGGATTTTGTGTGTTTTAGGCTTAATTATAATATGGTATCTGAGGAAGAAATACATGAGCAAGCAAGAAGGCATACCACTGTGTCCTGTACACTTCTTGACTGTGCCGGAGCTCGAAATCATTCGAGCCACCGACAATTTTAGCCCTCGAAATTTTTTGTGGGAGGGAAATTACGGACGGGTTTACAAGGGAATTTTGTCCAGCGGAGATACAGTTGCAGTAAAACTCTTTTCTGGAAGGGATGATGATAATGAGGATGCAGAGAACGCAGAAAGGAGTTTTACTAGGGAATGTGCAACATTGGGGCAAATCAGACACAGAAATTTGGTGCGGATCATAACAGCATGTTGTAGCGAGAGGATGAAAGCCCTCATTCTGCCATTCATGTCAAATGGGACTCTCCATGATCTGCTGCATCTTCCTAGAAAAGAAGAAGCAAGGCTGATGCCTCTGAGTCTGAGAAGCAGACTGCGAATTCTCACAGAGATTGCCAATGCTCTCTCCTATCTTCACCATGATTGCAGTCCTCCTGTAATCCACTGTGACCTCAAACCTCACAATGTTCTCCTGGATGAAGAAATTACTGTCCATATCTCCGATTTTGGCATGGCTCGCTTTCTTGGACAATCGGCCAGGACTGCATCTTTCAAGTTGCAGGGTTCTCTTGGATATATTGCACCTGGTAATTAAGCTCTTCATGTGCTTGGGCCTTGAGCATTTATGGACAGCAATGCTTCACTGGTTCTATTGAATTTAATTTGAATGATTATTGCTTTTTGCAGAATATGCTTTTGGAGCCGAGGCATGGAGCAGAGGAGACGTTTACAGCTTTGGAGTGATGGTTTTGGAAATAATTACAAGAATCAGACCCACTGATCCTTCAATTTTGAAGGGTGAAACACTGCATCTCTGGGTTTGCAAGTGTTTAGCAGTGGGCAGAGAATATAGCATAGAGAAGATGATAAACGGGAGAGATGGACAGGAAGAGTTGCAGGAAAGTGGGCAGGAAAAATGGCCAATACTTGAGGAGCTCTTAAAATTGGGCCTGCAGTGCTCCTCTGACAAAGCAGAGGATAGACCAACCATGAGAAATGTTGAAGGTGCCCTTGCAGTTTTGTCAGGAGTGGAGGCCAACGAGTGATGCCCTGCACATGGAGAGTTAACGCACTAAATGAGCTTGTACGAAGCTCATAGTACTCATCATTAGTCATGACAGTTAACACAATTAATCACGGTTATGAGTTTACTTGTCACTGTTCCTCATGTCTATTTTATTTTAAACTTTATGGTTCTATTAGAAAATGCAGAGTCAATTAAACTCACCTTACCTGAATTTTTCATATGCAGAAATAGAAAACATGACCTTGATATGACCGCTAAAGCAAGGTTGGTTTATGAAGCAGAGAACACAGGTCACGTGAGCTGTGCATGTGAGGGAGCATGAGCGAGCGAGATAGTTGAACTACTGACAGCAATTTATATTGAAGTTTCTTTCTGGTAAATCGATGAATCATTGGCTTTTAAGCCATCGGCCTTGGCAGGGAAAGCAATTCTTGGAGTAATTTGTTATCAATGTGGTTCTTGAATCCATTTTTATTATTTATTGTTTCCGCTTTTCTTGTTTTTTTCAACTGACCAATGCTTCTATTGATCATTATCTGCAGTAGTATAGAAATTTTGTATGCTTAATTAAGAATCAGAATTATAAAGATTAGAAATCAAGCCTTCCAAAATAAATACCAGGGCAAAAATAAACTCCGTTTATATCTCGGTGATAACAAGAAGAAGTTTCTACCCTGGGAATTACTTGAAGTATTATACAACCTAAGTGCAATCAAGATTTTTCAGGATACTTAGGCAAAATAATATAAGAAAGGAAGGGTTGCAACCCAAAAATTCTACAAAACACTTGCACTCGGCACTTCATGTTCTATAATAGCCTGAATAGTTTGAATTGAGTCCCACCATTTTTGTCCTTATAATGATAAAGAGCAGTCATGTAAAGAAATAAAATAACTTAGGTAGAAATGGAAAGTAGCTAGCTCTGAAAGAGATGGATATTTCTTTGATTCTAGATATAAAATAAAAATTTATGAATGCAAAAAGACTTGTATGGGTTATTAATAACTGCAGAAGTATACTGAAGTATAACTGCAGAAGTATACTGAATAGAAGTTGAAAAGAAAGTCTAAACAAAAGCGCTACAAAATGCTTAACTCTATCAGAATCTCAAAATAAGTGTGGTCGAGTTTTAGCTTTAAAGAAAAAAGGAAGAATTATAATTCCAAGATGGTAGAGTGTTACCATAGGAATACCATTGTGATACACTAAATAAAAATATTCATTTACAACTATTGCCCAAATCTTCAAAGTTTTTTAAGAGTAATCCTCCATTGTTCAGTACTCCAAGTAGTATTCCATTTCTAATTCAAATAAAGAAAATGATGTTGTGCTAGAAGAATTTTATTAACAAATTTAGAAACTAAGAAGTCTAATAAATGAGATTTATTAACCCATATCCAATTATCTTGAAGCTTTTAATCAATTGATATTGGTAGCTTAACTTATCCATTAAGAAAGAATAGTATGAAAAAGGATTAATAGTTCTAATGAAGGTACTTGCTCGATAATGTTATTCATTTGCGTAACACCATCTTCATGAATGAGATTTTCTAAGCTCTAAAGAAGCATATTTCTAAAGATGCTCATTGGAGAATAATTAAGATCTTGAAAGGCACAAGATGTTATAGAAGATCACTAAAGAAAAGGAAGCAAGTATAAGTTTATCCATTGAGGATACCATTTGAGAAAATGAGAAACTCCCTACTAATTTTCTATATCACTTTAAAAACTAGGATCCCTTATGTGAAGAGGAACAAAAGAGATAACAAAGTTAAGCTAAGACATAACCAATTTGCTAGAAGTAGATTATAAGCATTTTCATCTATCCTTCCTTACCTTCCATAGCTAGAATGATTCATTTAGCAAACAAAGCCAACTCCAAGACCACCATTATGTTTAGATAGACAATAATTCTCTCATCTAACTCAAGCCAAGCCATGAGCAAAATTAGAATTATTTTAAATATAATTTTTGATAAATCATGTTTTCATACACTTTGATATCGGAGTGGTAGTAATATTGAGTACGTGATATCGAGTATGCGATATCATGGCCCAAGATGCAATATCATACATTCAATATCACAGAGTTACTTCCAAGTCTATTGATGAGTGGTGAGGTACCCCTACACTCAGCCATACAAATACGAGCGTTTCATGCACGATCTGGTCGAACTCCGCAGACAGGCTAGTTGTGATATCTAGATAGGTACTCGTTGATCACAGTTCACTGTCTTCCCACCTAGACTAGTATTTGCTTTGTCACATATGGTTTAGTCCAGAGTGAGGTGTATGATGTGGTTTCTAGCCTAGTGCTACTCCTAAAGGCAATGGAAGATAACTTTAATTAAGCTAGGAGGAAAAGGGTGAAGAGAGTCTAAGCTAGCCTAAGTGCGATGAGCATCCGTCCCTTAATCATCCGTAGACATCTTGGACCTCATGCATGACTACCACTGGGATTACCAAGCGCAGATCCTAGGTACACTACTGGGTTACCAAGTAGTCACACTTAAATGCTCATGATTAAGTCATACTCATTCCGCATTTAAGGAGTTTAGGATGAAGAGATATTAACTACGAAAGCAATAATAACAATAAAAATTAAATACTTAAACTAAGTGAATACTGCAATGATGAAGTAATCTTGATCTTTATTTCTGGTCATGTGCGTGTCCAAGTACATCACACTTGAATAAAGGTGTCGTACAATTACAGTCATCACATTGTGGGCATGCACTCGGAGAGAGGGTTGAGAGGAAAAAATGACAAAAAGACTCTACTCTAACACTAACTTCCTTATTAACTTTCTCATGTGCCCCATTGTGTATTTATAGGCTCACACATGAACCACGACATCAAGTATATGATATCATGAGCTAGGCCGCGATGTCACGTACACGATATTGTGGGTGCGATATCAAGGGTCCGATATCGGGAATCATCAAATGTTAGGCCGATAACAGGGGTCGATAACAACACCTGGATAACAAGGGTCTGATATCAGTACTTGGTTAACAAGGGTTTGATATCAAGGGTTTGATATCAGCACCTGACAAACCATGATTCATCATCTATAAATACAGCCCCTAAGCACACGATTTAGAGTAGTTTTTGGTAGTCAAGTAGCGAAACTCTTGTAGTTTGTCCATTTGTGAGTTAAACTATTTTTCAAGTGCCTGTAGTAGGAGGTCTAAGTGTGAACAGATCTTTATTCAAGCATTGATGTACCTGAACACACCAATGTGTTGATAATAAAGACAAACTCTTCAATTCATCCTTGTAGCACTTGAGACTTCTTTCTTATGCATTTATATATTGTGATTTCATGCAATTTTCATTAATGTTGTTCATGCAGCAATTAATTTTGATTAATCAAGTAACTCATTAAAATACACAAGCATGACCCCTTCGAACATACATGTGACACTTGGTAGCTCATAAATGGTTAACGTTTGACAACCTAGCAGTGTTTACACAAAGTTCAGGATGTGTTCAGGAAGTGGGAATGGTTACTTGTGTTAGGATAGATTAGACCATGATTTACTTAGCATTTAATTACCCTTACTTTCATCCTTATTCTAGGCGAGTAATTTGATAAAACACAAAATAATAAAAATCTTACACCTTAGTAACACTTAACCATACAATTACATTCCACAAGTGGGATTGGAAAACAATGAATGGACAACATGCATGCAGTATTTAGCTCTAGCATACTTAGTAATTATAGTCTATGAAATTCGATCGGATCATGCTTGAACACCTGTGATTCATATGGTTAGGCATAGGGATACCTTACTACTCATCATTGGCACCATTCTTGGGGACTATAGTTCTACGTGCGCTATCTAAATCGAGTGAAACTTAATAACCTCGTTGTTTGAATCCTAAGATTCAAATATTATAAAAAAAAATTGTTATTATTATTAAATTAAAACTTAATTGCACACTGCCTATAAGTTCATTAACACAAAATGTCTTCTTCTCACTAGAGCCCATTTTTGCCTAGGGTAGTCTAGGTGCCTCAGCAATACTGGGTGGTATGTGCTCATCCCAATGAATATGTACCCAACTTCACCTTCATCTTACATCAAGATGAACTGCTGTCATGTGCAACATGGAAGGAAACATTGTGTTGCCACCTAATCAATCTGTTCTAGCAATGCTCCAACTAATGCTTGCATGACACAGGCTTCAACATCTTCATGGAGAATATGAGATGTGAGATCCCAACTCAAGGGATTATCATCCCACTGAAGCACAAAGATTAAGGGATCATTAGCTGGAGTACCAACATGAGCTTGTGAAGGGCAAGGGGTTAAACACTTTTTCATCTTTGCTTGGTCCATTTGATGGAGGAAACCACTTCTGTAGTATTTCTCCTCTCTTTGACTTTGTTTAGGGAGCCCTCAACTAGAATGTACAATCCACAATTCATAATTCAGGTTCTGGTCAAAACATATCCAATGAGAAAATGGATCTAGAGAGGCAAGTCAGGATAAGGAAGAAAAAGGAGATCACGATCGTGATTGTGGTCACAAGCATCAAAGAAAGGGTGATATGCGTTAGTGTGGAGCAAGTTCTCCTTCTTCTTCCCCTTCATCGTCATCTTCTTCTTTTTCATTTGGCTTGGATTGTACCACAAAAGGAATAACCATGATGGAGGTGACCAACATGACCAAAACAATAGAAGGCCCATAGGGATAGTCATGACTAGAGGCATAGGTAATCCAGAGTGACCCATCATCAAGAAAGAAGGGCTAGTAGAGAACATTGTAGGCACCATCACCATGGCCTTGATAAGCCTCTACTTGCCACTTGAGGTATGTTGAACATTGCAGAGGCCATGAGGATTCCATTAAGGCACATGAAGGATAGTAGAATAAAGAGGCTGGACATGAACAACATTCCACGGTTTGAGGAAGGATACAATGTTGATTCACGAAATCATCTCCATGCCTTTCAAGATGCATGCACCTTGTAGAATATTGAAAATGACTAGTAAAAGCTGAAATTATTTTTAAGGACACTCATAAAGGAAGCAGAAAATTGGTACCGATCCTTGGAACTAGAATCAATCAGGCGGTGGAGTATGATGTTGGAATTTTCAATGACAAATATCAAAGATACTCCCAAGTATCCAATCTAATCAAGCAAATCCAAGGGTGGAAATAAGGAAAACATGAGCCATTGGATGCTACTATTGGCTGATACTATTCTTTGCTGTATAGGTGTCCTAGCCATGGATACTCTCAGCTTGATCAACTTCGCCATATCATAGATGGGTTGCACTCTAAACCTAGAAAAACCCTTGTTGTCTATGCCCAAGGGGAATTGATAGAGTTAAGTGCCCATCGAATCCAAATATTAATTAAGTAGGTATCCAAGGAAGAGGAAGAATTGAGAAAGTGAGAAAGTACAAAGGAATACAACAGGGATCCTTCTATTCACAAAAGGGAGGTTTGATTTTGTGACAGTGAGGATGAATTAACTAGAGATGAGGTGGCTAATCAGAAAACTTTGCCACTCCAAAAATTACAATATGAAATCACAGCTAAGGTTGACCAATTATGGGACTCTATGGACAATAAGTTTCAGGCCGTCTAAAAAATTACTGAAGAGCCCAAGGAGCAAAGTGGTGAGCATGACCGCTGGAGACGTAAGGAAGCTGAATGTGCTGTATTTAAGGGTAAGGATAAAATGGTTGTGATAGAGATGGTTGTAGACAGTGACTTAGATGATGATGGCATGTGTGACGTTTTCCAGTACAAAAATCCCAAGGGATGTTATCCAGTTGTGTCACACTTGCAAGAATCTAGGGTGTATGCCATACATCCACAACTTGCATAAAGGCAAACACCCAAAAGATTGCCTTATCTAGAAGGAAATCCTTGACAGTTCCACCAACCACAGTATTGCTATCCAAGTGGAACTCTACTGCAACCCTACAACTTATACTAGCAGTGGTAGCAACCACAATCATGGGCATTGCCACCTCCAAGACAACAGTGCCCTTACCAACAACTAGATCATTATGGTTACTATGTTTAGCAACCTTCATCTCCATGGGACTCCTCTGGTCATGTTGCTACTTACCAACCTCACCACTACCCTCCTGAAGTATACCAATTATCCTATCCAAGAAGGGATGCCACCTACTATCCTCATGTACCTCATGTCCCTGCACCCACTCCTCCATCTCCTGCACAACTACCACCTACTCCATCCATGCATGGTGAATTGCTTGTCCAACCATAACAAAGAAATGCTATCAGGATGGTTAATTTGCAACTGGTTAACCCACCAAGTGGGTCAGAACCACGAACAAAGAAAAGACCTTTCATCTAACCTTATAGTCCAACAAAGCCCTTAGACACACCAGTGGATGGTAATCCTACTCCTCTACCTTCCTCTATCTCACCTTCACCAGAGTTCCCTTCAAACCAAAATCCCTCTCAAATCCATACTATATTATTGACCCATGTTGTATCTAATTGAATTTGAGCTGGTAACCTACCTAGAAAGTTAACTGATCCTAGGAATCCCCTAGTATCTTTGCAAATTGCTAGGAATGAGCCTTGTAAAGCTCTTCTTGACTCTGGTTCTGGTGTTAATCTGATCTCGCATGAGATGTACATAATGTGGAACCTTTCTCCCTTGAATAAAAGCAACATCCAGCTAGAACTGGTAGACCAGTCCATCACTATTCCATTGGGACTAGTAGAGGACATCGTAACCACTATTTGTAAGTGGTCATATCCCACTGACTTCCTAGTAATCAAGGTGGAGAACTGCAAGGAGGACTTTCCAGTTATTATGGGAAGGGCATGGTTAAGCACCGTTGATGCCAAAATGGACATTAGAGATATTTCCTTGGAGATTTCAAAAGAAAATGAATTTGGAAACATCAAGAAGAAGAGGGTCTCATGTATCATGTACAGTGATTTAAGGTATCATTGTGTGCAAAATTTATGGTTAATAAAATGAACATCTATCCCTACATGCAAGTAGTGTGCACTAGAAGCTGAAATCCAAAGATGCATGTACGCAATAGCCACAAAACAAGAAGGTACCCAGTGGCTGATATCTGATTGTAGCAGCAGTACAATGTGCATGGAACCTATTGAGGGCCTAATGTACGAGTATGTTGCAAGTATGGATGAACTCAAGCAAGTTCATCACCAACTCTTCGAAGGAGTAAATGATGATAACAATTAGGGAGAGTTGGAAATTCTTGACAAATTTAGATAAGAACCCCTTGAATTGAAGACACTACTAGCTATGATGGGCTATGTATTCTTGAAAAATGGAAGGTTGGTCATCATTAATGCTAAGCTTGCTATAGAACAAAAGAAAGTTTTGATAAATGTTGTGAAAAAATGATTATTAGCCTTTGCCTAGTCATATTTTGAGCTCACTGGAATAGATCCAAGAATATGCCAACATCATATATACATTGACCCCATCGCTAAGCCAAAATGATAGCCGTAGTGACATCTAAATCCCAAATTAAAGCAGATTGTCAAAGAGAAGATTGAATAACTTCTCAAGGTGGGATTCATCTACCCTATCGTAGATAGTGAGTGGGTCAATCCACTCATGATTATGCACAAGAAAGGAGGCAAATGGAGGGTATATATCGACTTCTGGCTACTCAATGGGATTCCTTTCAAAGATCATTTTTCATTGCCTTTTGTCGACCAAGTGCTGGACACCATTTCTAGGCACAACTATTATAGCTTTCTAGATGGTTATAGTGGCTATAACCAAATCTAGATTACACTAGAGGATCGGGCGAAGATGACTTTCACAAGTCCTTGGGGGACTTTTACTTACCTTCAGATGGCATTTGGTCTATGTAATGCCCTAGCCACATTCCAATAATTAGTTCTCAACATTTTCCAATAATAGATCAGTAGTAAGGTATAAGTCTTTATGGATGACTTTTCTACCTACAAAGCTACATTTGAGCAAGCCCTAGACCATCTTGAGTAGGTGTTGAAGAGATATGTTAAAACAAACCTCTAGCTCAATTAGCAAAAGAGCCATCTTATGGCCTTGGAAGGCATAGTCTTGGGGCACTATATTTCAAAAGTAGGAATTGAGGTGGACCTTAAAAAAATAAGGTTCATCCAAGAAATAACCTGTCAACCCAAAATAGTTAAAGAAGTGTGGTCATTCCTTGGTCATACTAGCTACTATCAGCGCTTCATCGAGAATTTTTCCAAAATTTCCAAGCTATTGGTGAAACTAATAAAGAAGGTGCATCATTCTTCTAGACCCCTACATGTGAAAAAAAATTTCAACAATTGAAACAAAAGCTTGTTGAAACCCTAATTCTACTAACACCTGATTGGTTCAAGCCATTTCATGTAATGACCGATGCATCAAATTATGCTTTGGGGGTAATTGTTACATGGATGATAAAAAATGTCCATATTACATTCACTACACAAGCCAAAGTATTGTAGGTGCATATTTGAACTACACCACCACAGAAAAGGAATTGATGGCAGTGGTGTTCACATTAGAGAAGTTCAAGCACTATGTGCTTGGCTATAAAGTGTTTGTACACACAAATCATAGTGTCATCCTGTTTCTAATGAATAAACCAATGGTGAGCCCTCATGTCATACGATGGCTTATGATTTTGCAGAAGTTTGATCTCATGATAGTAGATCAAAAAGATGTGGAGAATGTGGTCACAGATCACTTATTGTGACTAAGATGGGATGACAAGGAGAAAAAGAGCCCCTTATCTGATCAACTCCCTAACGAATCTCTCCTTGCAGGGGCTATTAATGCACAAATGCCTGATGAACCAAAATGGTATGACACCATCCTCACTTATCTACTCAAGTAAGAACTACTGCAAGGGTTGGATACCAGAAAGAAACAACAATTCCTTCATCGGGTCAGGTATTTTATGGAAATTAATAAAAACCTTTACAAAGTCTATCCCGATGGCCTAGTACGTTGGTGTGTCCTTGATATAGATCAACTGTGCATTCTCTAGGATGCTCACAAAGGCCCTTGTGGGGGCCATTATGCTGGGAGACGCACGGCCATAAAAATCCTCATGATAGGATATTATTGGCCAATAATCTTCAAGGATGCACACCAATTTATCCATGCTTGTGATTGTTGCAAGAGGGATGGTGGAATGATAGCTCAAATGGAGGGGCCACAGAAATGGATTCAACCTCTCAAGCCATTTAATATTTGGGGCATTGACTTTATGGGTCCCATCGCACCTTTATCAAATGGAAAGGCATATATCATTGTCACAATTGACTATTGCATCAAGTGGGTAGAAGTAGCAGTCGTCATTGACTGTACATCCATCACTACTGCTTGGTTTGTATAAAAAAATATCATAAATAGGTTTGGTATGCTTCATGCATTAATTTCTGATAATGGAACTCATTTTACAAGTGCCACTTTCCAAAAACTTATGTAGCACTTAGGGTTTGAGCATAAACTCACAACACCATATCACCCCCAAGCCAATGGTTAAGCTGAGATCACTAATTGGAAGATTACAAAAATTCTAATGTGCACCATTAGAAAATACCAAAGGGTCTAGAGCACCAAATTAAATGATGTACTTTAGGCCTATCGCTCCACATGGAAGCTCCCCATAGGTTATTCTCACTATGAGTTCATGTATAGAAAACTACTAACATTGCCCATCCAATCCGAGCTTCATACACTCTCTACAGCTTATGACCTTAACCTAAATCTAAGTCTAGCATAGAAAGAATGACTAATGAACCTCAACTTGCTAGACAAAAATCAATTAATTGCACTGTCATCCAACGAAATGCATAAGGCATTCAACAAGAAACACCATGACCTCAAGATAAGAAAAGTCAAGTTTCAACTAGGAGATAAGATCCTCTATTGGAATCCTACACATGTACCCCAACAAACCAAATTTCGAACATTATGGGAAGGACCTTACATTATTGATGAGACTTTTCCATCTAATAGCCTAGAAAAGAAACAATTAGTCAACATCCAACAAGTGAAACCTTTCCATGAGCCCAAGCCAACCAACTCAACAAACACCTCAACATATGGACAACCATGCTTAATCTTTCAGATCTCCCCCTTCCAACTCAGTCATGGGGGAGATGGCCACCCATACTAATACCTTATGTAGCTCCTTTGTCTTTTGACTTTTTTATTTTACACATTTTTATTTTTACAACTTTTTGTTTTCATATTCTTTGTTTTACATATTTGTTTTACATCTATTTATTTTTAGGTTATTGATCTTTTCTAAGTTTTTGTTTTACACCATCATTAATATATTTGATATTTATTGCATAATATTTTACTTTCTCTTATATCTTCTTGTGTTTGATGTATTTCTCTACTCTTTCTACTAATAATATATCAGGTACAATGATAATGTGCTTCTCGATGGTGGTATGTTTCATTTGTAATTTGATTGTTAATGTCTAGTTTTTGACTTTGAATGTCATTGCTAACAACCAGGACATGGTTTCTTTTCATGTAATAGGTAGTGAGTCCACATCATCCACCCATCCACATACTTTGTGATTTTCCTTGTTTTGGAAACATGCAGTCCCTTCTTCATTAATGCAACTTTAATAAATTGGTGACTTGTGTAGTTTTTGGAATTGGAAAGGAATCAAAGGTTTGGATAGGGTGTGGCTTCAAAGGGATGTGATATTCTTCATGCTTTTTTGTTTTTCTATGTGTGGGAGTGTTCTTGTGAGCTTCTCACTATTCTACATCATTCCACAATAGAAAGTCAAATAAGTCCTTGCATGGTGTGATCCTCATAAAAAAAATACAAATATGAGGATTCAAAGCACATCCCTTGGACAAAATAAATGTGAAAAATGCATGGGTATTTACATGGTGTGGTTCTTATTCAAAAAAGAAAAAAAAAATGGAAATTTAATTCACACCCCTTAGACCAAATAAAAGGGCTACAAGTACTAGTTATGGGACTTGTCTTATCTCCTCTAACTAAGGCCCTTTCTCACTTCCTACTTTCTCTATAATTTGGAATGGTGGTTGTTTTGTGGGAGAATTCTGGTATCTTAGGGGATGGAATAGACTTAGAATGTCAATGCGAAGTCATTGAAAGTGGTTGGTTTTGGTCTAGACTGAGGATGGATCCTACCAAGTCATTTAATCACAAACTCCATAAGTGACTTCATGTAACCATAATTAAGAACTCCATTCCATTCTCTCTTTTATCCATCTATGTTGTTCATGCCTCACCTCATTGCTCATTTCATGTTTTGATTCAATGTTCTATTTTGATGTGTCATGTTTCTTAGTCAGTTACTTTTGGATTTTTGTACTTAACTTTCTAAAACCATTAATCATCCATGGAGTCCACAGACTCCTTGGTTTGAAGTTATGCAAGGGCATAAAAGACCTATGCCTACTTTGGGAAGGACCCACTTACATATCTTTTGATTGGGTTAAGTTAAGTTCTTTACCCTTAGACACTGTCACAATCAAATTCTTTTTATTTACCCCATCAATGCCATCTAATTTTGCACACCTTCACAACTATTTTAGTGAACTCCTTTTTATTGCTATGAATACCATCTTTCTAGTGTTGAACTCCTTGTCTTAAAATTTTTCTAAACTTTATGGTCCGCTTCTCTTACTTAACACATTAGTTAGTCTTTCCACTAACACTATCAAGTAATCAATCTATTACAATCATAACTTGGCTAGATAAAATCACTGACGAGACAAGGTATTCAACTGCTATATGTTATACTTTATATACTAATTATTGATTTTGTTGTGATTGTAGTGGGGAGAATGAATTGGAAGCACGAATATCTTCACCAAGGAGGATGCAATAATATCACTCGTGGGAGATTGTTCATGACTACTGGATCTCTTCTACCTCTCCCTCATTCTTTTGTTGTCAAGAGGGGTTTGATGCCCTTTGGATCTAAGGGTGTTCTTTCCTGTTTCTGTGAACACCCAATTTTGTACACAACTATAATGTTATATGCTTGGACACTTCTGTATTTTTTTGACCTCTCTGTGTCACTTTGCATGTCAGTTGAATAGTTGACATCTCCTAATATAGTTTGTACAGGACTTGTTCCTCTTCTTTAGTACTCAAGGGCAAGTTTTCATTCAGTTGTGGGTGTATGATAAATCATGTTTTCATACACTTTGATATTAGAGTGGTTGAAATATTAGGTTACATTTGATATCATACATTTGATATCATAGGGTTACTTCCAAGTCTATAAATATAGCCCCTAGGCACACGATTGAGAGTAGTTTTTGGTAGTCAAGTAGCAAAACTCTTGTAGTTTATCCATTTGAGAGTTAGAATATTTTCCAAGTGCCTACAGTAGGAGGTCTAAGTGTAAACAAATCTTTATTCAAGCATTGATGTACCTAAACAAACCATTGTGTTGGCAATAAAGCTGAACTCTTTGATTCATCCTTGCAGCACTTGATACTTTCTTTCTTATGCATTTATATATTGTGATTACATGAAATTTTCATTAATGTTGTTCATGCAACAATTAATTTTGATTAATCAATAAACTCATTAAAATACACAAGCATGACCCCTTTGAGCATACGTGTGACACTTGGTAGCTTAGAAACGGTTAGCATTTGACAACCTAGTAGTGTTTACACAAAGTTTAGGATTTGTCTGGGAATTGGAAATGGTTACTTGTGTTAGGATAGATTAGACCATAATTTACTTAGCATTTAATTACCCTTACTTTCATCCTTGTTCTAGGTGAGTAATTTTATAAAACATAAAATAATAAAAATCTTACGCCTTAGTCACACTTAACCATACAATTGCATTCCACAAGTGGGACTGGGAAGACAACGAATGAACAACATGTACACACTGTTTAGCTCTATTGTACTTAGTAATTATAGTCTGTGGAATTCAACCGAATTACATGTGAATGCCTATGATTCATATGGTTGGGCATAGGGATACCTTGCTACTCATCAATTTCTAATAATATCTTCTACCTTTTGTAGCTACTTTTCTTTGGAGCAATAAAGGAAGAATAATAAACATGTGTAGAAGAGAAAATATGCTTAGCCATAATAATCCTTCCTGCTAGACACAAGTTTCACTGAGACAAAATATGAACTTTATGCTAAAGTTTTTGAACAAGACACTATCATAATTGTAGAATGTTTGGAATAACAACAATAGGCATGCCAAGGAGCTTGAAGATTACATGTGGTTGAATCCATTTCCAAGGAAAATTCAAACTATTTATCTTAAATGGCTTGTATGATGGTCTAATGGCTTAAGATTTATCCTAGTTAATTTTGGAGCCTAAAGCATCATAATAGACTTGAATAATATTTATAAAATTATGAAGTTATGATTGATCCTCCTTTAGTAGCAAAAAGATGTTATTAGCAAATTGGTTGATAGAAATACACTCTAAAGGTTATGGAAGTGATATTCTTCAAATAACATTCACCTAATTAGCAAAATCAAATGCATAACCCAAAACACTAGAAGCTATAATAAATAACAAGAGGGCAAGAAGACAACCTTATCTTATAGATCTTCATAAGGAGAATTTAGCACTTACTTTACCATTGACTAAAACTCTAGCAAAGGAATCTTTAAGAAGAAGAGAAACATGATGTAAAAAAGACTAATTAAGTTACATATGTTGAATAGTTTTAAAAATAAACTACTATACAATTTAATCATATGTTTTAGCAAAGTATAACTTTAATAGAAAACACTACCGGTCTATTTCTTCTACCCATGATAATATAATCTGATCATATGCTTTAGCATAGCATAACTTTAATAGAAAACACTGTGATAAGCAGCAAGGTACCCCTATGCTCAACCATACGAATACGAGTGTTACATGCAATCCAGTCAAACTCCAGGGACTAAGTGCTTATGCACCTTCATAGAATTAGGCGATCATTATCTTCCCAAGCTTACTTGTATGACATGATTGTATGGTTAAGTAAACTTGAGGCATATGATTTTTATGCTTTTTATGTTTTATGTCCTAGTGCTAAAGAGAGAAGAAGAGAATTAATTGAATAATTAATTTAAATTAACTAATCAACTAGGTCCTAACTAGTCCTTACACCAGCATTTGTTCCCACTTTCGATACACATCTTGAACCAGTGCAACATTACTGGGATTACCAAATGCTAATCGTTACTGGGTTACCAAGTGTTCCATGCATACTCAAAGTGGTCATACTGAGTGTGCTTACTTGTGAAAATTAACAAATTAATAAAATTAGCATTAATTAACTAATGAAAGCATTAAAAAATTATAAATAGCATTAAGGATGAGAGATAAGCTATTTTGAATACTGCAAGGTTTATCACAAAGTTCGTTTTTATTTTTAAACACAAGGTGTGCTCATGTACACAATGCTCGAATAAAGATCTATTAGCTTTATGACTCCTATTGCAGGCACTTAGAAATAATTCTAACTCTAAGAGGGAGAAACTACAAGAGTTTGGGTAATGGACTAAGAACTAATTGCCAAAGCAACTGCGCCCACCTCTTATTTATAGGCAACAAGACAAGTCTTGATATCGGATGTCCGATATCGCTTGGCAGGATCCAATATCGTAGATCCAATATCGTGGATGTGATATCATAGCCTTGATATCGCGGCTCATCATACCCCCATGACTAAATGAAAACTTGTCCTCGAGTTCCTTACAAAATATTGAGAAGGTATGGGATTATTAACTGAATGACAACTGATGATGACATAGGATGATAGACTCAAAGTGCCCAGGGAATGGATTGACAAATGTATTACAGCATTGGTGTTCATGCCCATTATGGCAAACACTATACATAGATGACATCTAGATCCTCATTTGACAGCTTGAAGAGAGAGAGAGAGAGAGAGAGAGAGAGAGAGAGAGAGAGAAAGAAAATGAGGCACATTGCTTGTCGATGTTGAAACTATGCACACATTGTTCATCCATAGCCACATGTCCAAATGTGTTCCTTGCATAAATGCTCTAGCTCTAGTCCATCCTGAGTGCTCCTCCTTATCCTAGTCCATTGTTCATGTAATCACCATCTGCACACACAACACACTCACAGATTAGCAAGGGTAGATAAAACCTAGGGCAATTAATACCTTGCCTCGATATAAAGCACATTGGCTAGGTTGTGGGTATAGCAGATACTAGGTTAGAGGTTTATGAATGATAACTACCCAAGGTGTAGGGGTAAGATAATTATGGAATGGAAAAATTTGTGATAGGGCCCCCATGACTAAGAGTGAACCTCTGGTAGCAATAGGGTGGAAATCTTTAAAGAACAAGAAGGATAAGAGAAATAACAACAGTGAAGCCAATAAAAAAAAGCAAAAATGGATATCATTGATGGGGTGAATGAGAAATAGTTGATTGCAAGAAATGTTGAATGGAAAGAGCTTAATAATTGCACCAAAAAGGAATTCCAATGGGTCCTCACCAAAGCAGGCTCATGTCGTAAATGCCCTAACAAACATACAAACCAAAGAGTCTGTAGGCTCTTAGAATGACATATGGAAACAAAGGTTAAGAACTTACCCATAAGAGTTTTACAGAAGACTAACAATGCATCAACCAAGATATAGACTCATCATAAAACTGGTAATGAGGTGGAATGTGGAAAGAAATACAGAAAGAGAGGAGAGAATGGGATGGAGTTCCAAAATTAAGGTGGTGTAAAGTCCTTTGTGTAATATGTGGTTAAGGTGACTTAATAAAATTCTGTCCAAATCTAGATTCAACTATCCCCATCCACTGACCTTGCATCAACAGACTTGACCAACCCATCCTCCCGAAGTAACAAGAATGCATCCACAGAGTCACCACCATTCCAACAAGAGAAAGATAGAGCAGCAGGAAGTGAGAAAGGGCCTTAGTTAGAGGGAAACTTCAAGCATGGGTAACATGTCTTTCTAGTGCCATAACCAGTGCTTGTAGCCCATGTTTCTTTATTATTTCTAAGGGGCGTTCTTTGAATTCTCACCTTTTTGTTTGTGAGAACCACACCATGCAAAGAATTATTTGATTTAGTCAACTTCCTAATCTATTAGTCGATAGCGGAATGGCAAAGGAGTTTATGAAAAACATCCAAGTACCTTAGAGAATAATTAGCACAAATGCATGGAATCTCCTTGAGGTCACACCCTTTTCCATCCATTTGAATCTTTCCTTGGTTCAAAGAGTACTAAGGCACTGATTCATTAATAAGTTTTCTTAGAAAAGGGATAGTACATTTCCAAAATAAGGAAGACCATAGAGTTGCATGGATAATTGGATGACATGTGCTCATTGCCTATTTTATCAAAAGAAACCATATCTTAGCATCAACATTTAAAGTCAAAGGTAAAAATCAAACATTAGCAATCAACACTTATTATAATACAACCCACAATCATGAGCACTTATTATGTGACAAATAAGAATAAATCAAAGAAAGAAATAGTAAAAATGTTAATGATGGTGTAAAAAAAAATAAGTAAAGATGAACAATGTGTAAAACAAAAGTGTGTAAAACAAAAAAGGCAAAGGAACTGAGGGCTTAGAATGGTTAGCATTGATGGCCATCTCCCCCATGACTGAATTTAAAGGAGGAGATCTAAAATAATTAGCAAGGTTATCCACCAACATAGGTAGTATTAGTAATGGCTGTTTTAGGCTCATGGAAGGGTTTGGTTTGTTGGATGTTGACCAATAACTTCTTATTCAGGCTTTCAGGTTTGTAGATCATCATGGCCCCTGAAGGAAAAGTTTCATGAATGATATAAGGTCTTTCCCACAACGTTTTAAATTTAGTTCGTTTTGGTACATGTGTGAGATTCCAATAAAGAATCTTATCTCCTAGTTGGTATTTGACTTTCCTAATCCTTAGGTCATGACGTTGTTTATTAAAGGCCTTATGTAGTTCATTAAATGACAGGGCAGCTAGTCGATTCTCATCTAGCAAGTTAAGGTTCATTAACCATTCTTTTTGTGCTAGATTGAGGTAAAGGTTTAAGGTCACATGTTGTGGATAGTGTATGGAGATTTGCTTGAATAGGAAGCACCAGAAGTTTATAGTACACTAAATCATAGGGAGAGTAGCCTATAGGGAGTTTCCATGTGGAGCGGTATGCCCAGAGAGCATCGTTCAGTTTGGTGCTCCAGTCTCACCTATACTTGCTAATGGTTCATGTCAATATTTTTGTGATCTCCCTATTGGTGACTTTGGCTTGACCATTCACTTGAGGATGATATGGTGTAGCTAGTTTATGCTCAACTCCTAAGCATTGCATTAACTTTTGAAAAGTTGCACCTATGAAATGTGTACCATTATCAGAAATAAGTCCATGAGGCACGCCAAACCTGTTTACAATTTGTTGTTAAATAAATTGTGCAATGGTAGATGATGTACAGTTTGTAACAATGGCTACTTTTGCCCACTTGGTAAAATAGTCAACAACAACAACAATGTAGGCTTTTCCATTAGACATCAGTGTAATAGGCCCCATAAAATCAATACCCCATATGTTGAATGATTCTATAGGTTAAATCCATTGTTGTGGACCCTTCATTCTGGTAGTCATTCCCCCATCACATTGGTAGTGCTCACAAGATTAGATGAAATGATGAGCATCCTAGAACAATGTAGGCCAATAATATCTTACAAGCAAGATTTTAATGGCTATTCGTCTCCCAGTGTAATGATCCCCACAAGGACCCTCATGAGCATCTTGGAGAACTTGCAATTGATCTTCATTGAGAACACACCATTAGACCAAGCCATCAGAACACACCTTATAAAGGTGCCCATTTATTTCCATGAAATATTTGGCTTAGTGAAGAAACAGTTTTTTCTTCTTAACGTCAAGCTCTTGTGGTATTTTTTGTGTGAGAAGATAGGTAAGAATGCTACCATACCAATTTGTAATTGTGGTTAATTGATTGTTTATCATACTTGCAAAGAGGATTTCATCAGGGAAATGGTTAGAAATTGGATATTTATCGTCTTTGTTGTCCCATCGAAACCAAGATAAATAATCAACAAAAAAATTCTTGGTGCCTTTACAATTGATCATCATAAGATCAAACTCTTGTAAGATCACAAGTCATCGTATGATGCGAGGGCTCACCATTGGTTTATTCATTAGGAACTAAATTGCACTATGATCCGTATGTACAAATATCTTATAGTCTAATATATAGTACCTAAATTTTTCTAGTGCAAACACCACGACCATTAACTCTTTTTCCATTGTGGTGTAATTGAGTTGTGCACTAGCGATACTTCGACTTGCACAGTGGTTGTAATAGGGTTTTTTTTGGTCATCTAACAATGTAAGTATAGCTCCTAAGGAAAAGTTGGACATGTCAGTCATTATGTTGAATGGTTTGGACTAGTTAGGAGCTTGTAGAATAGGTGTTTCTACAAGATTCTATTTTAAGGTTTGGAAGGCTAGCTCACATTTCTTTGTCCATTCAAAAGGTATGTTCTTCTTCGTTAGTTCTACCAAAGGTTTCGCAATCCTTGAAAAGTTCTCAATGAAGTGTCTATAATAGCCAGTATGTCTAAGGAATGATCGGATGTCTTTTACAGTTTCAAGTTGCCGAGTGATTCCTTGGATGACCTTAATCTTTTCAGGATCTACTTCTATCCATGTTTGTGAAATATTGTGCCCTAATACAATGCCTTCTTGGACCATTAAATTTCTTTTTTGCCAGTTAAGTCTTAAGTTGGTTTCTACACATCGTTTCAGTACGTACTCTAATTGGTCCAATCCTTGTTTGAAGTCTACTCCATAGGTGGAGAAATCATCCATAAATACCTCCACACCATTTCCTATTTTTTGCTAAAAAATACTTAGAACCAAATGTTGAAATGTTGCTGGGGCATTGCACAAGCCAAACAACATCTACTTATATGTAAATGTCCATCAAGAACTTGTGAACGTAGTCTTGGCTTGGTCTTCTGGTGCTATTTGAATTTGATTATATCCACTGTAGCCATCCAAAAAACTGAAGTAGCAATGCCCTGCAATGATATCTAAGACTTGGTCAACGAATGGCAATGGGAAGTGGTCTTTAAATGTTGCCATGTTCAGTAGCCTAAATTTTATACAAACCATCCATTTACCTCCATTTTTGGGCATAATGACTAATAGACTAACCCATTCACTATCAGCAATGGGATAGATGAACCCAAATTTTAGAAGTTGTTCAATTTCTTCTTTAACCACTTGCTTAAGCTTAGGGTTCAGTCACCTCTGCAGTTGTTGTTGCGGTTTCATGGAGGGGTCAATGTAAATTCTGTGTTGGCATATCCTAGGATCTATTTCGGTTAATTTGGGATATGACCAAGCAAAGGCTTTCAATCATTTGTTTATCATTTTTAGCAGTCTTTCTTTTTGTTGAGGAGCAAGCTTAGCATTAATGATTACTAGTTTTCTATTTTTGAGAAATGTATGCTCCATACTAGTGGGCAATGGCTTTAACTCAAGGGACTTTTGCTTGAACTCATCAGGGATTTCCAACTTCCCTTAGTTGATATTTTGATGTCAGGACTTGGAAGTTGGTGATGGACTTGCTCTAATGTATCTATGCTATCAATGTAGATGCAAGTCAAGCTCTCAGTTGGTTCCATGCATATAGTTGAATCGTTCTCTTGGTCAGTTATCAGCCACTAGGTGCCTTCCTATCTTGTGGCTGCTACATATAGGCATCTTTGTATGTTAGTTATTGGTGCATAGTGGTTACATGCAGGTAATGTTAAAAGTTGTACAAACCAGGACTTCTCCACGCAATTACACCCTATGTCACTATATGCGATGCATGGAAATTTCTTCTTCTTGATCTTTCCAAATGTATTTTCTTTTAATATTTTGTAGGGAAAGATCACGTATTCCTAGGCATGCATCAATTGTGCTTATCCATGCTCTTCCCATTATGATTAAGAAGTCCCCCTTACAATTATTGACTTCAATCACTAGGAAATCAATTGGATACAACCACCCATAAACAGTGGTGAAAATGTCCTCCACTAGTCCTAATAGGATAGTGATGGATTGGTCGACCAACTCTAAACGTATGTTACTATTTTTTAGTGGAGGAAAGTTCTAGGCTTTGTACATTTCTTGATAGATTAAGTTAACACCAAAACCTGAATCCAAAAGAGCTTTGCAAGGTTCATTCCTGGTGATTTACAAATATATAAGAGGACTTCCAGGATCAGAGAATTTTCTAGGAATATAGCCAGCTTTAATCCAATCAGTAATTGCATGAGTCAACATGACCATGTGCGTTAAGTGCAGTCTTTGGTTCAAAGGAAGCTCTGAAGATTTGAATGGTGGTGAGGCATTTGGAGAATTTTCTACTTGTGATTGCAAGGACTTAGTTGGACTATTGGTTCTAAAGAAAGGTATCTTCTTTATGTGGTTTTTTGAACCAATAGTATGTTGAGAGTTGATAGCCCTTATAGCATTATGTTGCTGCAGCTGGGCAAGGAGCTCACCCTGCATAGCTGGAGCAGGTTGTAATCAAGCTAAGGATGGAAGAGGTATAGTCCGATGAGAAGGATAGTACATTTGTGAAACCTCTCCTCTCGGAGGAGTTCTATAGTACTTGTGGGTTTGGTAGTGAAACTAAGGAGTAATGTAACTAGTAGAGTCATGTGGAGAGATTGGCTGCTACACGTAGTATCCATATGGGTCAAGTTGATGATAAGGGTATTGTTGACATGGTGGTGGCATTCCCCATGATTGTGGGTGTTGCCACTGTTGATACTGCTCATTTGGTTGTGGTGGAGTTCCACTTGGATAATACGTCAAGGGTTGGTGGAATTGTCTTTGGCTACCTTGAGGATAAGGCAACCTTCAAGGTGTTTGTCATCTATTTAATCGTGGGTTTAGTGCATACACCCTAGACTCCTGTAGATGTGAGATTACTGGGCAACATCCCTTAGGATGGTCATATTGACATATCTCACATTCACCATCATTATTTGTATCTAAATCAACGACCTCTTCCATGATGGAAGCTTTGCCCTTACCTTTGTTACATGCATATCTAGGTGTCTTTTTTTTTCTCCTTTCTTGGTCACTACCTAGTTCCCTAGACTCCTCTAATATTTTGAGAACTGTTTGAAATTTATTATCTAGGGAGTCCCAAATTTGGTCCACCTTTACTGATACTTCTAATTCAAGTTTTTGAATGGGCAAAGTTTTCCTATTTACCATCTCTTCAAGTGGTGACTCTTCTTCATCCTTACAAAATCTAACTCCCTTCTTTCAAAGGGAAAGATCTTTGTTGTATTCCTCTGCATTCTCTCTTTTCCTTAACTCTCCTTCCTCCTTGGAAACTTGCTCCAAAAATCTTTGTACTTGATGGACTCTAAGCTTAGATAGTCTTCCTTAGGCATAAGTCCCAAGGGTTCTTTGTGTTTCATGCCTAATTCCATCTACAAGATGGTGTAGTTGTTCCCTCTTCGAGTAACCATGGCCAAGGCAACAATGTAATAATGCATAATATCAGCCAATGGCAACATCCAAGGGTTTGTGTCCTCTTTGTTTCCATCCTTGGATTTGCTTTCACAGGGTGGACACTCAGGAGTATTTTTAATACTTATCATTGAATAGTTCTAACATGGTACTCCATCAGTAAATAGATTTTGGTTCTAAGGATTGGTACCAGCTTTCTGCTTCCTTGATTAGTGTTTGTGAAAACAACTTGACTTTTTGCCATTCATTTTCTATGTTTTGCAAGGCACATGAATTGTGAAATGCTTGCAAATGATTTTGAGGATTAGCATTGTATCCCCCTTCAAATTGTGGGATATTGATCATGTCCAATCTTTTGATCTTGCTATCTTTTTGATGCCTTGTTGGGATTCTAACAGCCTCAGTTATATCTAGCATACTTCGGGTAGCGAGTAGGGGTTCATTGTGATCATGTTGTCTATGACATCTATGATGCCTATGCTATTCCCTATTCTCCCTCCTTTCATGATGTGTTTCTCTAGAATGCCCTCATCCCCTTTCTCAACTGTTTTGTCTATTATTCATGTTTCACCTACCATTATCCTCAGGGTCTTTCCTCTACGACTGCATTTCGATCCTGAAGGAGTGGGGGAAGAAGATGATGAAGGTGAAGAGGAAGGAGGACCATCATCATGATGGTGTCTACTACCTTCTCTTTGGTGGTCGTGGCCTCGATCATGGTTATGATCAGAATGTCTATCTTTGTCATGTGTTCATGTTCCTTTTTCAGACCCTTTGTGTCCATTGGTACCAAAATCTGGGTTATGGATAGTTGAGTGAAGATTCTAATATACAACCCCTTGACCAAAGCTAATAAGAGAAACTTCATTTTGTGGAAGACTCCTGAGGTAGGTTCACTACACTCATTTTCACTTAGGACATACGAGACATCCTGAGACCACTTCCCCTTCATAGATTTATGATGTCTCTCTTGTTGCAAGTCCCTTTGAAATTGTGCTTCCATGGGTTGATACTCTCTTGAGTCATGTTCATGCATAATGTACTCTACCTAGAAGTGTTGGATACCAATTTGTGTGAGAGCATGAAAAAGCATGCTTGGGACTGAATGATCGGGAGGTAACACTATGTTACCTTCTAAATCACGCTAACATAGTTGTTCATCCTAGTGGGGGATAAAGGTAAAGTTTGGTATATACTCATCGAGATGAATGTATACCAAATAAAACTGTTGGGGCACTAGTGGGTCATCATGTGTACTACGCCTTTGATTGTTCATTGTGTTAGACCTAGGCAATGAAACACTCTTGTAAGAAGAAGGAGAAATGATTAATTCTTCAGTGTGCAACACTTTTCTCTTCTCTTTTCTACTAATTTTAAGATAACCAATCCTAAGTGTTTGTTCCAATGATGGGAAGATTCATAAGTTCTAATTAGTGCACAAATAACAAAGTCCCCAGCAACAGCATCAATGATGAGTGGTGAGGTATCCCTATGCTCGACCATATGAATACAAGCGTTACATGTGATCTGGTCGAACTTTAACGACTACGTGCTTATGCACCTTCACAGGACAAGGATGGGTTAGGTGATTGTTGTCTTCCTAAGCTTACTCATATGGCATGCTTATATGCCTAAGTAAACTTGAGGTATATGATTTTTATGCTTTTTATGTTTTATGTCCTGGTGCTAGAGAGGGAAGAAGTGAATTAATTGAATAAGTAATTTAAATTAACTAATCAACTAGGTCCCAACTAGTCCTAACACCAGCATCCGTTCCCACTTTTTCTTTACACATCTTGAACTAATGCAACACTACTAGGATTACCAAATGCTAATCATTATTGGGTTACCAAGTGTTCCACGCATGCTCAAAGTGGTCGTACTAAGTGTGATTACTTGTGAAAATTAACGAATCAATAAAAGTAGCATTAATTAACTAATGAAAGCATTAAAAAATTATAAATAGCATTAAGGGTGAGAGATAAGCTATTTTGAATTCTGCAAGGTTTATCACAAAGTTTGTCTTTATTTCTGGACACAAGGTGTGCTTAGGTACACAATGCTTGAATAAAAATTTGTTCACTTTATGACTCCTATTGTGGGCACTCAGAAATAATTCTAACTTTGAGAGGGAGAAATTGCAAGAGTTTGGGTAAGGAACTAAGAACTAATTAACAAACCAAGTGTGCCCACCTCTTATTTATAGGTAATGAGATAGGTCCCGATATCATATGTCCAATATCGCTTGGCAGGATCTGATATTGCGGACCCGATATCGCGGGTGCAATATCATGGCTCATCACACTGCTAGTCTATTTCTTTTACTCATGAAAAAGTTTTAGCATCTATAAAGACATTATTGAGAATATATCTACTTGAACTAAATTTAGTTTGCTCCCTATTTATAATATTGGAAAATATGTTACCTAAGTTTAGAAGCCACTACAGGGTAATAATTTTATAGCTAGTTCTAAGCAAAGTGATGAGTCTCTAATTTTTTTAATAGATTAAGATCTCCTTCTTTAGGTAGAAGTTTAATCATACCTCTATTAAGAGTCTTACCTAAAGAACCATTACTCACAACTTCTTTATATATGTTATAAAAGTTATATTTAATATAAGGCCAAAAATAGTTGTAGAATTCAACTGGAAAACCATCAATACTTGGAGCTTTTTCATTTGATATAGAAAATATACCTTAAGTGAGCTCCTCTAAGGAAAGCAAGTTGTATAGAAATACACCAATATAATGAATAGGAACCTTCTATAGCAAATCATACAACTTTTGCATGTCAATGTCTTCTAAAGTAAATAATTGATCATTAGGTCTAAACTTCTAGAACTTAATCAATTAAGGACGAGTGGGTCTGCATTAGCACTAGAAACAATACCAACACTACCACTAACACTAGTGACAATCTTACCAATAGAAAAGAAGATGAAGAAATATGTGATGAAATTGCAACTTGAAGATCTAAAGTCTAAGAATTTTAAACTTAAGTAGGATAACAAGGACTTACGTGCTACCAATGAACTTTTTACAATTGATGTAAGTACATTGCAAATAAATTTGAATAAAGCTAAAAAAAAAATGTACATTGCAAAAACTACTACAAATGAACTACGAAAACAATTAAGTGATAAAGGGATTGCAACAGATGATCTTCATAAGTAGCTCCATATCAAAGAAAAAACTTTAGCGTCCCTCAAAGATGAGGTCAAGAGGCTAAAAGATGAGAATGATAAACTAAAACAACAAGTGGAGATTCCAAGAGCAGTTCTTGTCTCAGAATCTTCGAGAGATCGCACTATAGTTGAAGACAACAATCATATTATTATACTTAATGTCATTTCCATCAAGGATTTCACTATTACTAAAAAACTATTATCCTTGAGTTTCATGTACTAAATTTTAAAACTAGATCATTAGCAATAGAGTTAGATGATTCTCTACAATGTCTTCACCATCTAGCCCATGAAATAATAACATTTTCACATGATTCATTAACTAAGTAATTACTTACTAAGTTCCATAAGAAAATTAACATAAAATGAAGCTATAATACTAATGATTAAATGGGAGTGTTAAACCTATAATGAAACTTAATTCTAAGTATGAGTTTTGTAAGTAATATACGACCAAGTTAAGGAATTCAAAAGAACATTATTTTGGAAAGATCTGATAAATCTTAGGAAAAGTAATGACTCTTTACCAAAATAAAGTTCAATAGAAGAACCATGAGAAGTATTGAGAAAGAAGAAGAATAGAAGAAGTATTGATTAAACATATAAGAAAAATGAAGTTCAAGAACAATAGTAGACTCCATTGTTACCCATTCATATCATTATGTTTCTCAATATCTTATCAATTACAAACATTAAGATAATGAAGGAATAACCAATTCATTACAAAGAGCTTATGAAAAAATGTTGTAGAAGATATATTCAATCTGCATGACAAAGAATTATTTTTCTTTAAGAAGAATCAAACATTCTAGTTGCACCATACATATCCTAGTCCAATTTCTTAAAGAAGAAGAGAAGGTTATCCAAAAGATTATATAATAGATAAAAAGTATAGACTTAGGAAGAAGAAATGTTTAAGTAAATGATGCTAAGATTGGAGTGGCTTAGTAAAGTATGGAGAAGTTTGTATAGTTAAGTAAGAAGAAACTTAACTAAGCATAGTAGTCAAAGTAAAGAAAGTTAAAGAAGACTTCACAAAGTAACAAGTGTTAAATTGAAATAATAAGTCTAACATAAGTGATCATAACATGATAATAAGTCATGAATAATAATTTGTGGAAAATATTTGTAACACATATAAGGAATGTTGTAAATGATAATTAAGGCAAGAAGAAACCTTTCATATAAGATTTATAAAGTATAAATGTGGAAGTGATATTAAGTTAATGATAAGAAAATTGTGTACATTCTCAAAATACCTATCCTAATAATCCTAGGATTTAGAATTATTGAAGAGTGTAAAAACATATCTACCTTTAACATACTCCTATTCACTTCCCAATTACCTTATTAATAAAATTCCTTTTTGTAATAATCCTAGGATTTTAAAATGTTTAAAACTTTTACCCCTATGTTGGTTTTACAGGGGGAAGATTTATAGAAAGTTATAACTCATCACTACCTAGTAGAATCAAACCTATAACTTGGGATTACTAGGCCAAGACCCATACCACTAGGCTAACATATCATTGTTTAATAGAGTGTCTTGTAGAAGTTAAAGTGCAAAGTCTCATGTTAAACATCAACATAAAGGAATAAGACTCATTAAAAGAAAATTAAAGTATCATTCTAGTTACCTCAATTAAAAGAACAAAAATACTACATGTTGTAGATAAATTAAGGGTGCAAGATTCTCGATTAATGATGCTTTAATTTTATTTTAATAAGTCTTATTTCTTTGTGTTGATGTTTGAAATGAGACTTTTCCCTTTAACTTTTACAAGTATTTTATATTTTATTTACATGATCATTATCTTTATCATCATGAGACTTCATTAATTATTTAACTATGCATCAGACTTAATTATTTCTAGATTTGTTTTGAGATCTTACTAATGTGATTTCTGTTTAATAAGTCTCACCCTCTTGTATTTATCATTAATATAAGATTTTATATTTAATTGTTATATTTCTGTGTGTTTTAATTATTATCTTATATTGCTAACCTTCTTATTTCTTAATAAGAATAGGATGACTAGATGAGTGTTTCACTAAAGATGATATTTATCTTTATCTTGAATTCATCACATGATACAAGTTGATTAATAGGTCTCAAGTCATTACCTTCTAGAAGCCATGTACAAATATTTTTGATTTTGGTCTTTATAAGAAAGTCATAAGTTTCTCTGCTAACCATCATTTTTCATTCATACCTTCTTCTATCTTAAGCTTCTTAATGATTTGTGCTTGGGATCTCAAGAGGCTTATTCATCCATAGGGAATATCTTGTTGATTCAAGAAGGTAGTAGATCTATTCTTTGTCTTAAACTCATTATTGGATGTAATGATAATGTTTTTTTCTTGATACCTTTTCTAAGTCTTATGGTTGCTAAAGTTATCTTACCTATTAGATTTGTGAGAATAGCAACTAATTTAAATATAGTATAAGCTAAAAAAGATGCATGAAACATCACATCAATAGTAGTAAATAGTCTTAACATGGTATGGAACACATATTAGGTTAAGTATCAAATTAGCAGTAGTTAGTCTTAACATTGTATGAGATTTGAGTGACATTAAGTTAGGTGCCTTGGAAGGTGGTGTGCATATGCAATTCTTGCAAGTTCTAAGGAGCTTTTAATCTTTCAGAGAGAATTAGACATAGTTACAAGCAATTACTTCAAGATGATACTCAGACCTAGTCAATCTAGGAGGAAAATGAAATTAGTTTTAGGATTATAGTTACTAAGTTACCTAGCTAAAAAGAAGTAGTAGAGATAAATCCACAATTACTCTAGTCATGTCTTTTAAGGGATTGAAAGGTAAAGCTAAAAACTTGGAGAGCATTGACTCTTCCTACATGACATTTCATGCAGATGACGCAAAGTGCTAGAGGTAGGAGGACGATATAATTGATGTGGCATGATGATTAAAGATTGAAGAATCTTATTGTTATAAATTTTTAATGATATAATACTTGCATCCATGTTGTATAAGGATTTAGTGCAATTTTCTCATGATGATGCCCCCTAATCCCTTTCTTTCTATTGTAATTGATGCAATGATTGGAGGAGCATAATGCTTGAGTGTGTTTGTTGGTTTGGGTTCTAAGTTAATTAAGAAATTAATGGTAATAAAAGTAATTAAGAAAGGAATAATTAACAAAATTAAGAAAAAATAATAAAAGGAATTAAGCTAAATTTGGGGATATGAAATTTTTCATTTCTTTCTACATTTTTCCTGATGTATTCGCCATGTATAATGTTGGCTATAAAATATGTTTGGCATTTCTCATGACATCTAGAAATGGGATTTCATCCTAGTACTATGACTTAAATTTTCTTTCATTTCTCATTTGATTTTCCATGCAATTTAACATAATATTATGTATGTTTCTATCACATAATAAATCATCAATAGAATGAGTGTGATCTCATCTCAAGAAAAAATGTGTATTCACTTGGTAATTCCAATAGTACACTTACTTAGCCTAGTAGCATAACACTTGGTAATCATAATAGTGGGTAGATAAGTCTATGATGTGGTCATGGATCGGGAAATAGACACATTGTTGTAAAATAGTTTAGGATTTATTTTCCTTTTTAAATAATAAAATTAATTAGTTAATTAATAATAATCTTTATTTTCTTGAAAAGCACTATTTCTCTAGACCCACTAATATAAAAGCTCCTCTTATATCCCTTACCCCATTATAGCACTGATGCAAATTGAAACCTAAACTAAAAACAACCTCAAGTACCTCCTACTTTCTTTACCCTCATATTTGCACTACTTTTTTTTTCTATAATTAGTAATTTTTTATTGTAGTTATTATGTTTTTTATTCTTTCTTTTTTTATTTTTTCTACAACTAAATGTTTTTATTATTTTTTATATCTTTAAAATTATTTTTTTCTTGCAATTATCTACCTTTTTTTTTGTAAAACTAACTGTTACTCACTACATGTTAACTAGCTATTAACTATAATGTTATTTATTCTATCCCTAATGCCTAAAAAATCAATTGCAACTAATGATGAATATAGTATGATTCAAAATGTTTTGTAAAGAAAGAAATATGAAGACTATGGATGATACAATTAATCTCTATATTTTTAATTATTTAATAATGTGCCAGACAATATTAATAATCATGCATCTCACCTAGACTAAATCATACAAAGTATAAGAACCACTATTGATATAGGTGAAAAGATAATGATCTATGATCACTTAAACTAAATTATACACAAAAGCTAGTCCATCTATAGACTATAAAATGATCTATCACAATGCTTGTTGGGCATTAGGCATCCTTATCACTCATCACCATTCTATCAAAACCATGAATCTATTATGAAGAAACAATCTATAATAACATCAATATCAATATCTATTATTAAAAGATTCTATTTATTATCAATTAGAAAACTTAATAATGATACATCTATTTTAATTTAATAATAATCATACAACTCTATTCAATCTTTTCTTTAATATAATTTTGCATTTTTTTTCTATTTTTTTTGTACATCTATTCAAGTCATAGTCTGCTAATACATCATTCTACGTATCAATTAGTTTTAGAACCATTGAAAACTAGTAATTTTGTGACTTGTGTCCCGCAAAACTAGTAATTTTGGATGAATAGCTTCCTGTCCTGCAAAGGGAAAATCGTGCTAGCATCTATTGTGTTGGGGGCCATGGCACGGTTTTCTGTCTCGATGGCCTCACTGCGATTATACGTAATTTCGTGTGGTCGGGCGGAAAGGGGGGGAAAAAGATGCACCTGGTG
>MNCI01025300.1:271521-303881 GCA_015680685.1 Gnetum montanum | reverse complement strand
GGTTGGCATCCTCCCTTTCACGGTGGAAGCGGCCTTAGGAAAACAAAGACTTCTCTGGCAACTCTCTACATCAAACGTAGACCCCTCCCTCTAGGCGCAAATTGTGCAGTAGAAATATAGACCCTGGGCGGTAGCCAGAATGGACTCTCACATCTAGAGGCAGCTCTGCGCTCATGTTAGATCGTTGGGCCACGAAGATGACATCTCCCTGCATCCCCGACAACTCCTCCAGAAATAGTTCACGATTGATCCTCGCTGGATGCGCCTATGGAAGGGCATTCTGCTAGAAAAAATCAAGATGTTTGGGTGGCTAATCCTCCACCAGGCCCTTCCCATCTGGGCCTTATTGCAGACACGTGGCCTGGCAATCAGTAACCATTCCCTGCTATGTAATCAACACACAGAAATGCTTCAGCACTTCATGCATGAGTGCCACGTGACCAAGCAACTCTAGCAATCGGTAGGTCTTCCTTCCCCAGATTTCTCAGGTAATTTGCTGACCCTGGTGGCGCTTTGGATCCTGTGGCAGGCTAGGAACGACTGCATCTTCAAAGGGGCGGCCCTCCCTCCTACGGAAGTACTGTCTGGCAAGGTCCAAAAACTCTGGCATGAAATCACCGTGGCAATGAATCTGCATGTCCACCATGAGCTTCAACCACCGACTCTTCCAAAGCTGAGGTAGCAGCACAAGCTAAAGAGGCAGGTGTCCAGTGAGGGGGCCCCTACGACTGGAAATAGTACTGTGACCCCCCCTATCCATGAAAGGGACCACCCTAGATGGACCCTAGAGGAGGAGACACCGACGATAAAAGATGATACTATTGGAAACACAGAGGGGCAACACCCGACATCCCTTACACAGTTGCCAATCCAGACTCTATTTTGGATTGAAGGTGTCCTCAAGGACCATATGATGGGCATCGCATAGTTCATTGAAGATAATTGACACTAACTAGTAGCCGAGCCAGGGCAGCTAGGATCCAGTATGCACCTAGTCATAGAGAACCAACATTCCGCCGCAATTCTCCCAGAAAGTAGCTGGGGAGGAGGTGCTGGCGCCTCTGGGAGAGGGCATAATTCATAATTGTGGGGAAGGCCATCTACCTGTGGGGATGCCCATGGCATGACAAGCCATGGGGATTACTGGGTGATTTTCTTGGTTGGAGTGGGGCCAGCGGCACTGGCCTATGCTGTACAGATGTATAGCCCCCCCTTTTTATTGGAATATAATTCGCTTGATCTTATTTGAAAAAAAAAATGGATACCAAGATATTATTCTTAGAGAAATTGATGAGATGTGATTTGATAGGGCCTTGATATTGGATATGTGACATTAGAGTCTCGACATTGTGTACTTGACATTGGGGCTAATAAGCAATGTCCGATACCTGATGTCTCCTGATCTGGACCTTTCCTATAAAAATTATACTTGGGCTTCCAAATGAGATAATTTTTGGCCTAGAGATTTTAGCACATTTTAGAAATAGTTAGTTTTTAGTTCTTTTCTTTCTATTATTCCTAGTGCATGCTTGCAGTGTGATGTTTGTAATTGTGCGGCACCTTTGTTCAAGTGTGACATACTTGGACACATTACATGACTAGCAATAAAGATCGAGATTACTTCCATCATTACAACATCCACTTATATTAATATTTTTATTTTAATTATTTAATGCTTTCCTTAGTTAAACATTTCCGTTTATTATTATTTACTCTTCCTGTTGTTAATCAGAATATGTACACCTTAATCACGAGTGTTTAAGTGTAAATACCTAGTCACCCAGAGGTGTATTGTTTGGCATAACTAGTGACGTACACTTGGTAATCCTAGAAGTAGCTCCATGAAGTTGAAGACATGCACGGATGATTAAGAGTGGATACCATCACCATAGGCTAACTTAGACTTATTTCCCATTATTCATTAGTTAATCAATTTATCTCTTTTCATCACTAGGAGTAGCATAGAATTAGGAAATATCATATGCCTCACTTTGGAATAAGCCATACATGATAAGTTACCACTAGTCCAAGTGAGAAGATTGCAAAATGTGATCAACGCACAATGATCTAGATGCCACAACTAGTCCCATCCATAAAATTTGACCAAATCATGCATGAACGCTTGTGATTCATATGGTTGAGCGTAGGGGTACCTTGATACTCATCATTGGCTCTCATCATTGTCTCTATTGTTGGGGATGGTGCTAGTTATCTAGATTAGTTATATTATATAAAATTTCTATAAAATGTGTTAATGATATATCTTTTAGAGGCTATTAAATCACATATGGCATAAGCCAACAACAATGTCTATCCCACATGAAAGTGGCAATGCACAGTATAGCAAACACATTCATTGGAGAACTAATGAGATATATAATGAAGAAGATTGGAGTGATCAACCTTATGTAGGGGTTTCTTATGATCATGACCATCCTGACCTGATGACACTCAAAAGCTACATTCACCTAAGCTAGAAAATCTTGGAGAAGATGACATAGGTCTTGAACTAGGGGAGGCCTCAAGGCCTACGACCTCCTTGAAACCTAGAAATGATAAATCAAGGGACCCTGAGGAACACCAATGAAGCCATGGAAACTCTTCTAGTTCCTCATCTTCCTCTTCCCCTTCAACATCTAGTTCTAATGAAGATGAACGTAGGTATAGAGATAGAGCTCCATTGAAGGGTTAAACTAAAAACTGGAATCGAACCCATGGGAAAAGTCAAAGAGGATATCATGAACATAGAAATTTCCCTCATGATCTATTTGATGATGATGAACCCCTATTGGTCACTAAGAGCCTAATGCATATCACAGATGCCATTAAGATATCTCACAGGAATCACAAAAAGAGTCGTTTACCCAAGATAGACATGAATAATATTCAATAATTTGTAGGAGGCTATGATTTAGATCCACAACATCATTTACAAGCCTTCCATGATGCATGTGCTTTCTAAAACATTGAAAATGAATGATAAAACCTTAAGCTTTTTCCTAGGACACTAATTGATAGAGCTGAACTGTGGTATAGATCATTGAGACCAAATTCAATTTGATGATGGTCCACAATGTTGGAGCTTTTCAATGAGACATACCAAACCTATAAAAGAGTGTCCAACTTGAGGAGACAAATCTAAGAGTGGAAACAAGAATAACATGAACCCTTGGACATGGCCTTAGATAGATATTATGCCTTACTGAATTGATTCCCAAGGCATGGTTTCTCTAAGGAAGAGTAACTTTACCACATTGTAGATGGGCTTCGTAGTGAAACAAGGGTGACCCTTGGGATGTATGCACTAGGGAAACTATATGAGCTCCAAGCCCATTAAGTCAAAGAGATAATAGAGTGTATGGAAAGAGAAGAAGGAGAAATGTGTAAATGGAAGAATGTTGAAAAACATAAATGGGACCTAACTCTTCAATCAAAGGAGGTCCAAATGCATGGTAAGGGAAATGAAACCACCTTTGATAGGGTGATTCTGCAACAAACTTTGCTAATAGAGGAGTCTATTGACGATCTAGAAGTAAAATTTAATAGGATGTCCAAATGGATATATGAAAATGTCATAAATCTCATTGAGATAGTCGAGGAGAGGATCATGAAAAATAAGCTAGGTGATCATAATAAACAAAGGATACAGAACCAAGAAATAGTTTAGAACACTTTTTAGCAAAATGGCAACATCGTGAAAGAAAGTGAGGCTATAGACTCAACCATAGATGAAGATAAAGATAATGGATGTGACATTTGCATATATGATCATCCAAAGGGCCAATGCTCCATATTGTTGCATCTATAGGAGTATTGGGTAGGTGCCTTAAATTCAATGTTTGTGCAAAAGCACATGCTCAAGAGACTTCCTCTCCCACAAGATAATTTTAGACAGTCCCACAATCGATCATACCATCCTAGTAGGACTTATTACTAGCCTCAACATCCTCAACCACATTGACAACAACCACAACCATGGGGGAGACCACGACCAAATCAACTATACCTATGGAAAACACATGACTATTATGTTCAACATCCTATTTCTCCAACCAGTTTGGCATCCTCCACTTCAAATCACTACTATCACTCTCTTGAGTACCATCAATACATGACATTCCCTAAAGGATCACCATTTCATGCTTCTTACCATCCAAATCACCCTCAATATTCTCATAATCCACCTCCTTATATGCCATTTCCAAGGACACAAGAAGGGTTAGCACTCCAATATCAACAAACAAGTACCACTTGTGGTACAAATGTACAAAGACATGTTAACACCAGTGGGTCCCAACCACAATGCTAAAAGCATCCTTTCTGGAGGAAGGAATGTAATTTGAAGCAATCCATGTGTGCACCCACTACATCATCTGAGCTAGCACAAGGACAGCCTGGTGCACCACCTTCCTCATCTAAACAAACATCCTCCAACCATACACAAGGGCCACCATCTGTCTATACACCAATCCACATCCAACCAATGAATCTACAAACATGGGGAGACAAACGAATCCATGCATAGCATCTCATGCTCAAGGGTGTAATAGTGGGCTAGTCATCCATAATGTTAACACACCTCATATCCTGGCTCATTATACATATAACCATCAAGTGTGTGATAAAAAATTCTTCTACCTAGCCACCACACCTCCAACAGGTACCCAATGGCTAGGGCATGAATGGCTTCCAAAATTTCATACATGTATGGATCCTTTTCATCCACTTATTAATCCTAGCCACAGCCAAATGTTTAGTCATGGGGGTTACCCCCCATTCTAATATTTAGGATTTTAAGTGCTTTTTATCTTTTTATTTTAAATTTTTTTATCATTTTCTTATTTTTTCTACTTTTTCTACTTTTTTTGGTTGTTTTAATATTCCTTGTATGTGATCTAGCTATTGATCATGTTGGCCATTGAGGTGAGGTTTTTTCTCTATGTTATCAGAACATAAGGGACTGATTAGTAAAACATTGTGACCATGACATGCATTCACCCATTTCATTAATAAGAGGTTCTTGCTCTGGTCATAATGGTAATCTCTTCCATCATCCAAACTCTAAATAACTTCATAGCCATTGTGTTTGGATGGAAGAGTGTAGAACCAAGATAGAACATAAAGGGTGTGGCATCTAGGGGATTTGTGAATTCTCTTTGGCTACTTCTGTATGTTCTATCATGTTGATGAGGTTGTAACCATAGACTTGTAGATCTAACAAAAAATGGGAGTAAGAGCAACTTTAATCGACACTGAATAAACTTCTATGGGTCTCACTAGAAAGACATGCACCCATGCTTGAAGGTTGGTGGCTTCTCAAAAATATATATAAAAAAGAGAAAAATAATAATTATGCCATAATAACACTTCTTGGAAAAAATGCCAAGTGATGTGACTTCTTGCAACTTTTATAGTGTTATGATTGTTTGTCGATGGGATGAAACAATGCGGTGTCAGTAAATGTGGTATGCACTTGGTTTGAATCTTGAAAGAAAGGACACATGGTTATCTAACCATTAATAACACACAAGGTTTCATTATGACCATGGTATGGCACCTCATGTCCCAATTTCTGAAATCCTTTCTTCAGTCCATTCCATCTCATTGTTTGAATTTTCATAACTTGTGGTTTTGTGTAACATATAGTAATTATCTCAATTTGGTGGTTTTTAACATTTTTGTTTTTTTTATAGGTATGCATTGCATTCAACTTCTCTAGTGCCCATAGACATTTTAGGTATGGTTACGCAAGGGCATCATAGGCTAGAGCCTGCTTTGGGAAGGATCCACTTATGTAAATTTTGTGATTTGTACTTTTTTAACATGAACACATCATTTTTCACCTTCCATGCACTTAAATTATTATATTTTATTATTTCCCTTACCATGAACATACTTTGCCCCATAATCAAGCTTTCAACACCTTTTTCTTACTCATTCTCATTCTTTTACCATTGACAACTTCACCTTATCCTAATTTTGGTGCTTCCAATTAATTTTTACAGTTACCCAAACTACAAAATTTAACTTTCCGCTTTCTAATACAACCTAGAGCTTCAGTTTACATGTTCTTTGGTGCCCCAAAAATTGAAATTTTTGGACCTTGATGTCAAGTTTGACTTGATGTTGCATCCTCAACATCATGTACCTGATGTTAGGTCTAAAAAAAAGTATATATAGTTTCTACCTGCACAACATAAATTTCATTTATCTCATTTGCTATTAGGGGAGTTGTTGTAATTTTTTCTTGTGACTTGGAGCTCTACGGCTCCATCTTCCACTTGTGATATCTAGCTCTTTAACACTCTGATTTCTGTACCATTTGCATCTATCTAAACCTAGAGTGTTCAACTTAGTTTTAGAGGGGGAGGGGGGTGGGTTCCAGTGCATGCATGCAAACTTTGCACTGATTTGTTAAAATTGGCTATCACTTGAAAGGTATTCTAAGGGTAAGAATGTTAACGCTATAGGACTTTATCTCATGTTACCTCCTGATTGCCTTGCTACCATCCTAAAAAGGTCCACATTGGCCTTGGTCATTATGGAAATGAAATTTGGTCCATTTGTGGATTTTTCTTCTGAAGTGGTGTAGATGCAACTCAAAGCATCCTCATTGTGGCCAATCTTGTCTGATAGTGGTGAATGGTACCTAGGGGAAGTCTATCAATTCTAAAATTATAAGAATGAAGGTACCACTATGAATATATGTGGAGTGAATGTCTCTTGCATAGTCAAAGATATAACTGCAGCTCTCAACCTACCCAATGAAGGAACCAAGGATGCTCACTTGTCTACTAAATCTAACCCCAAAACAAAGAGGCTGTGGCTGAAATGAGCGTATGACAAAGAAGATAAATCATATCATGAGATGACCTTGGAAGAAAGAACTTACTCCAAGATCAGGACATACCACTTGTTCCTCTCTAAAGGCCTCAATTGCATTTCCACTTATGTGGCTAGAGGAAGTGTCATTCTAATGGAAAAATTTTTAGTTAACCTTATTTAATACTATTTCATAGAAATCCAATTGCTATTTGAAGAAACAAAATCAAGGAGACCAACACTTTAATTTTCCTATCTAATTAGAAAGCTATGCAAGTGCATGGGAATCTTAGAATATACCAATGATATCATTTGGAAGGCTCAAAATGTCTCCTTTGCAGAGCTCCTCAAAGCCACAGCACCAAGAATAGATTTTGGTGAGGAGAAAGAAGCTGAAAAGGAGGCAGAACCAATAATGGAAACACAACAAGAGCCAAAGAAACATCCACAAGCACAAGCTCCACTACCACCACTGCAAGATTATAGATCATTGATGAGCCACCTACAAAGAATCACTCAGACTATCAATTGGGGGAGCAGAGATGAGGCTAATCTCTTCCAGGTTATGGAAAATGTTGTACAACCCACCATATTAGCTGATTCAAAAAGTGGGGAGATATCAATTTAGTGAAGAGAAGAGGGGTCCCAATGATTATGCTAAATCTTGAGGAATGCTGCATCCTTTCAGGTCACTTTGGAGATTGGAGAAGGCACCATAGTCATGGTGCTACAACATGAGGATGTAGCATGCATAGTAGAGGTGATAATTGATCACATCAAGGAATTATTCAATGTGCCTATTGTGCCTCTAATTGATCTAGTAGGAACAAGAGATGCACAAATGCTAGCCAGGATCTCAATGACTCTTGCAGTGCATGAGGATGTACTTAATCATTTGCTACAAATAGATCAAGTGATGACCACTCTATTCGACACCACCAGTGATGTCATTGTAGCATAATCAAACATCATCAATACCAAAGAGAATTTGGTCATGGCTGAGGTCAAGGTAGAGCATGTAGAAGCTGAGGTGCAAAGATTGCAAGAAGAGTTGGCTACCCTACATGCTAAATGATAGGATCTTGCCCGTTTCATAACACTAGACCAACTAGGGTAGTTTTGGATGGAGGAGCTTACTAAGTTGGAAAAGGAGAGAGTAGTTGTAGAGCAAGGAAAGGAGATGGTAGTCTAGAATGTCTCTACTATAGATGTGCGAACTCATGTGCATAAGAAGGCATTGACTGTCATTCAAGAAGAAAATAAGTAGATTGCTAAAGAGAATGCTTGGTTGAGCATAGTGAAAAAGCAAAAGAACATCTTGGAAGAAATTTTTCACTAGTTAAGGGAACAACTGGTGAGGCTCAACCAGGATATGAGTCAATTTGCCTAAGAAAATAGAACCCTCTCTATGAAGAAGGTACATGTTATTTGACAAAAGACAATAATTGAGATTAGTGTGTGGCAAAATGAGGCTAAGAAACATGAAAAGTTAAAAAAACACTTTTGGGACTAGGTTGGCATGTACAAGGAAATTAATGAGAAGGAAATCAAGATGGTCAAGGCCCACATCAACTCTTTAGCAACACAAAATTCTAAATGGTAGGTCGTTTTGGATAGTTATGCCATGGTCTAACAAGTGAAAGTTAAAAATAAGGATCTACAGATAGAATATTTGAAAGAATACATGGTGTTGGCTAACCTTAGATATCCTAATGTTGTCATGTTAATAGCAAGTTGTCTTAGAAGCGAGTTAGAGAAGCAAGTGGTGACCATGTATGCATTGTATGAGAAGGAGTTTGCGGATCAAAAGGATGTGTTGCAAAAGTTAGAAGTGACAAACTTAGAATTATAGGTAGTTAAAGCTAGCTAGCAAGGATATAAAGATGTAGCCTTGAACCTAGCTCAAAGATTGATAGACTATCACGAGCTAAAGGATAAAGCTATGGCCTTTGAGGAAGAATGATGTTAGTTCATAGCTTGGTACATTAAGGCAAATCAGATATTTTTACAATTACCATGTCCTTGGGATGTACTGGCACCAACACACATTGGCACAAGAACCTAGATGGTGCATGACCAAAGGATGGAGGAGGAAACATTGCAGACCTTGCTCAACTCTTATAAATTCCAGTGGCTTGGCAATAAAGGGAAGTAACCAATGGAAGAGCCACCACCTCTAGGCACTACATGAAAGCCCCAGTCTTGTTTTGTCTTGTCTTGTTTTGTAATAATGTGTACCATTTTTGTACTACGTGAAGAGTTAGTTATTTTGTCCATTGTTGGAGTCAGTTAATAATCCCATATCTACCCAATATTTTGTAAAATACTTGTTCCTCATCTTTGTTTAACTCAAAGAAAATTTTCATCTAGTTTTGGGGGTATGATGAGATGTGATTTGATGGGTCTCAATGTCAGATACACAGAGTCAGAGTCCTGACATCATGTACCTAATGTTGAGGCTAATAAGTGACATCGAATACCTAACATCACCTCATCTAGACCTCACCTATAAATACTACACTAGGGCTTCTAGATGAGACAATTTTTGGCTTAGAGCTTTTAGCACATCTTAGAAATAGTTAGTTTTCAGTTCTTTTCTTTTTGTTATTCCTAGTGCATGCCCATAGTGTGATGTTTGTAATCGTGTAGCACCCTTGTTTGAGTGTGACATACTTGGACATGTTACATGACTAGCAATAAAGATCGAGATTACTTCCATCATTGTAGCATCCACTTAGATTAATATTATTGTTTTAATTATTTAATGATTTCCTTAGTTAAACATTTCCATTTGTTGTTATTTACTCTTCTTGTTGTTCAGAGGAATGTGTATGCCTTAATTACGAGTGTTTAAGTGTAAATACTTTGTCACCCAGAGGTGTATTATTTGGCATAACTAGTGACATACACTTGGTAATTTTAGAAGTAGCCCCATGAAGTCCAAGACATGCATGGATGATTAAAAGCTGATACCATCATCATAGGCTAACTTAGACTTATTTCCCATTGTTCAATAGTAAATTAATTTATCCCTTTTCATCACTAGGAGTAGCATAGAATTAGGAAATATCATATGCCTCACTTTGGACTAAACCATACGTACAAGATACCACTAGTCCAAGTGGGAAGACAATGAACTATGAACAAAGCACAATGATCTAGATGCCACAACTAGTCCCATCCATAGAATTTGACTAAATCATGTATGAATGCTTGTGATTTGTATGGTTGTACCTCGTTGCTCATCACAAATCAAGGTAGAAATCACACCCCATAGGAAATTTAGATTAAAGAAAAGTAGTAGTTGTTAAAAATCGAACATTATCAGAAACCATTCTTATTCAATGGAAATAAGCATAAATGAGAAGTAATAGTGGTGAATGGAAGAGATTAGTAGAGCATTTTGGGAGCACTACTACACCATGCTTAACAGCAATCAAAGCATCATTCTTGCATTGTATGAATTTTACCATTTAATCACTATAAGCACTTTATCTTCAACATCACTTGCTAGCCATCCTTGATATCCATAGGCATCCTTTCATTTATCAATGATAATATCAAGCAATATCCAAAGGATTAGTTGGATGATAAAGAACATATCCAACTACCATGTGTAGAGACACATGGCATCCATGCTTTGCGTTCAACGAGAAGAGTAAGAAGGAGAAGGTAAATGTAAGGGTTATAAAATCTTATCAATGTGATGAACTAAAAAAATTAGAGAGAATATTAAGTAAAAAATTCTTTTGCTTTCTCTTTTAACTTTTCTTTTTTCCTTGTCTTTCTTCCTTTCCTTGCTTACTTACCCTTTCTCCCTTTTTCATATCTTAATTTCAAGCTCTCGGTACTTGTGTTGCCACCTACAATTGCTACTAGCCCACTGTTGCTAATAATTATGGGATGCTTTTATTAGTAGTATTACTATTTATTACTATCATCAATGTCATGGCTACTTATAGCTATTAATGATTTTTTTGAATGCTTTCTTTTTTTGTTTTAAAAATTATTTTAGTAATATTATAATTTTCAATTCAAGTTATTTCCTCTATAATATTTTTATTTGCAAATAATTTAATATTATTTTAAATTATTGAACATATTTCTCTTTTATTGAGACTTATTCCTAGGCTATTTGTGCCCATAATTAAGATGCCCTATGCCATAACCTTGTGAAAGCATGCATTTTTGGGCATTATATATTAGTTTATCTTGTGATCTAAATTTTGGTGTCAACATCCCTATTTTGGTACTAGAAGGAGGGCCACCATTACCATTTCCATTAACTAAGCTTCTATTTACCTATTTTCTTAACTTTAGTTTTAATTTTTTTTATTACTTTAATTGAAACCTAAAAGAATCTCCTTTGTTGTTAATCTAGTTTATGGTTGGACCTAGTAAAACTCTCAGGCCTCAAACTAGGAAACCAACATACTAAAGCTTTCTAGCTAGCCATTTTCCAAGTCATATTCTCACAAGATCTAGATCAAGGCACTCACATTCTTCAAACATGGCAAACCCTCCAACCTAACCTTTAGTCAACAATCCTTGTAACATTCAAAACTTAAACTCAAGTTTAAAATCTCTTCAACATAATTCTCTTTCTTTTGATTCTTCTTTCAATGATGCTCACCAACATCTTTAAAATTTTGAGATATTACTAGGCATCCACAACATAATTCAATATGATGTAGCCTGAATGTCTTTTGTCACTACTTTTTGAGGAACAATAACTCAATGATTTCTAACCCTTTCCAATTCATCAATCTCAACCTGGAATGACTTCAAATCTCATTTTTAATCTAAATTTGACAAATGTACTAGCCATGCTATAGCTTCTAGTTACTTTACTATCCTCCAAAAGGTTGGTGAAGAAACTATTAGAAATTATAATTTAATATTCCTTCAATAATGTTGTATATTCCTAGTGAGATGGCCCCACAACTAGAAGGAATCTTAAACTTTTTGCTTTATATCATTGATCCTTTCTTTGCATATGTAATCAAATTTGATCCTAATATTACCAACCTATAGGAAAACATATTCAATGTAGTCAATATTCAAAAAATCACTCTTATGAACTCTTTACAATCCCAATTCAAAACTCTTGGCTAGGTTCCCAAATTCTAATAGTCTCGAATTCTTTTCAAATTCTCCACTCTAAAAAATATTCAAATTTCAAGTAGCTCCTTAACATTATTTACAAAAAACTCTTGGTCTAAATGATGATCAATCAAAGACCTTAATCCAATATATTATCAACCCTCCCTTCATACCTTCTATCCCTATCCCTAAGACAATGGAAACCTTCAACTTACCTAAAGCTGAGAGTTAACCTCCAATGAACCTAGTCTTGATCATCCAATAAAAAATTTCTAATGAAGTGATTGAACTAAAATGTAATAACATTAAAACAAGAAATTAACATAATGAGGTAAGAAAAACCTAGAAGAAGTAGCTCTTAGTGAATATTTGTAGGCTACATAAGACCTGACAATATTTTGAGAGGTATTACCCTTAATTCCAAGCCTTATATGGGGATATCACACAATAATTACAATACAACTAGAGGGGAAAAGACTCACTAATGGTTCTAGAAATTTCTAGTAAAACTTAAAATGAACTAGTAGCATCCTTTGAGAAAGTTATAATTAATAAATCTACCCCTACAAATGCATGATTTAGGAAGATTAGCAACATCATGAATAACTCTAGTAACTTAAAGGGAAACACATATGTTTTTCCTAGTAGATGAAAATACAACAATACATCTCAACAACAAATACAATCCAAAAATTTATTAAAAATTCCTAATTATCCTAACCAAAACCAACTTGAGTTTAGGAGTGAGATGAATACTTATGATCTTATAGAAGATTTGAAAAGGATTAAGACTAATGTATCTATGTATGAACTATTGTAATTTAAAGAGGTAAAATAAGCTACATCGATTGATCAATGATGATGAAACATGTTTTTGTATGCTTTGATGTTAGGTATCCAATGTCAAAGCCTTGACATTGGGTATCCAATGTCAGAGCCAAGATGTGATGTTGGGTATTCAATGTCACGGGATATACACCAACCTATAAATATAGTGTTTGGGCTCATGATTTCCAGTTAGTTTTCATATCAGTTTTCAGTTAGAATAGCGAAGCTATTGTAGTTTGTTTTTTCTAGAGTGTACGGATCTTTGTTTGAACACTAATGTGCTTGAGTGCAATAGTGTGATGGGAATAAAAAATGAAATCTTTTGAAAATCCTTGCAACACTAAGAATAGATTAATGTTTCCTTTAATGCACTTCACTTTCATGCACTATGCTTTAAGGCATTTGAATTAAGCCATTAATTTCTAGTTGTTAATGAACACAAGCATGACCACTTCAAGCATATATATAGTGCTTGGTAACCTAGCAACACTTAATGTTTGGTAGGCCAACAACATTATATGTGTTTAGGATGTGTCCAAGAAAGTGGGATGGGTACTTGTGTTAGGCTAACTATGTAGTAGATGGATTAGATCTTAAATTACTTTACTTTTCATTCTTGTTGTAAGTGATTAAACTTATAAAACATAAAATGAGAAAAATCATATATGTTAATTACACCTAAACAATACCCTTGAGCTTCACAAGTGTAGTTCGGAAGATAATGAATGTTCTCAATGGCCATTTCACTTCCTAGAGGAACTAGTGCACTAGAGAACTATAGGTCCATAGAATTCAACCAGATCGCATGTAAAAAACTTAGTGATTCATATGGTTGGATGTAGGGGTACCTCGCTGCTCATCATTGGCACTATTGGTAGGGATCTTTTGGTTGTTTTGTGTGTTATCTAGGATTTAGTGGAAATCATTCAAGATCATTGGAATGAACCTTAGAGTCATATAATATTTTACAATTACTATAACAAAAATTTAAAAGCACATTGCAATTTTATCATCTAATTGAAAATATTTTCTTCTCACAGGAGTGCTTCTTTGCCCAAGTCTAATGGAGCCCATTAGCAAGTGCCTCAATAATATCAAGTGGTATATGCTCATCCTAATAAATATGTACCAATTTTCACCTTCATCCTACATCAAGATGAATAGCTACAGTGGTGTGACATGGAGGGCAACATTGTGTTGCTACCCGAGCGATCCATTCCTACAATGCTCCACCAAATGTTTATACAATGGGGTCTCCAGGAACATCATGTTGAGTATTTTTTGCAAGATACTGATGCTAGGGATTATCATCCCACTGAGGCACAATGTCTACAAGATCGATAGCTAGAACAATGCCATGAATTTCTGAAGGGAAAAAGATTTAATGATTCTCCATTCCTGCTATACCAAAAAGATGGTGGAGAACCCTTCTTTGGGGGTTTTGTATTTAGTGAAGTTCCTCTCTTTGACTTTAGTGAAGGAGATCAAAACTAGAAGTTGTAGTTCATGATTTACAATCCTAGTTCTGGTAAGAATGGATCCAATGACAAAGAAGGATCTAAAGGGGCAAGTCAAGGCAGGGATGTAGACAAGAAACAAGATTGTGATCATGGTCATAATCACCGAAGAGGTGGTAGTAGGCACTGTGATAGTGCTAGTTCTTCTTCCTCTTCACCTTCATCATCATCATCATCTTCTTCTATCTCTGACCATGACCACAGGAGGCAAGACCATGATGGAGGTGACCAAAATGACCAACGAGACTAAAATGATCAAAGGGACCATTGGGAAAGGCAAGATCAAGGATGTAGACATTTGAGTGAGGCACATCACCATGAATGAAGGGGTAGTAGGGGGCATTGTATGAACCATGATCATGGCCTTGATAAGCCTTTTCTTGCTACCCAAAGTATTCTTAATATTGTAGAGGTAGTAAGAATTTCAACAAGGCATGTGAAGGATAGTCAGATCAGAAGGCTAGATATGAACAATATTTCTTAGTTTGAAGGGGGATATAACTCTAATATGTCAAACCATCTCTAAGATTTTCAAGATGCATGTGCCTTTTAGAACATAGAGAATGAGTGAAAAAATCTTAAGTTGTTCCCAAGGACACTCATCAAAGAAGTAGAGAATTGGTATTGGTCCTTAGATCTAGAATATATCAAAAAATGGAGTACTATGCTTGAATTGTTTAATGATAAATATCAAACATACTCTAGAGTGTCAAACTTGAGAAGGGAAATCCAAGGATGGAAACAAGGAACACATGAACCCTTGGATGCTACCATTGGCTGATACTATTCCTTAATGCATAATTGTCTTGGCCATGATTATTCTCAACTGGATCAACTTCACCACATTGTAGATGGGCTTTAATCAGAAATAAGGAGAACCCTTAGTGTTTATGCCCAAGGATGACTATTAGAATTAAGTGCTAGTTAGATACAAAGCCTAATTGAGTAGGTAGCTAAAGAGGAAGATGAATTAAGAAAAATAGAAAGTGTAGAAGAGTATAACTATGATCCTTCCATTTGAAAGAGGGAGGTTCGATTCTATGATAGTGAGGACAAATCCACATATGATGAGGTGATGAATAGAAAAACCTTGTCACTCTAAACATTTCAATCTAAAATTATGATCAAGGTTGATTAGTTATGGGATTCAATGGATAGTAGATTTCAAGCTATCCTAAAAATTGTTGAAGAGTCCAAAGAACAAGGTAGTGATCATGAGCACAGGGGGCATAAGGAAGTTGAACATACCTATAAAAAAGGTAAGCACAAGATTGTTGTAATTGAAGAAGTTGTGGAAAGTGATTTAGATGATGATGGTGGGTGTGACATCTATTAATATGTACATCCTAAGGGATGTTGCCCCATTATGTCACATTTATAGGAGTTTGGGATGTATGCTTTGAGTCCATGACTAACACAAAGATAAACATCCAAAAGATTAGATTATCCTCAAGGTAATTTTAGGTATTCGCACCAATAATAGCAATATTATCCTAGTGGAACTCCACCACAATCATATGAGTAGTATTAATACTGACAGGAACAACAATAATGGGCACTGGCACCACCAAGGTAGGAATACCCTTACAAATAGCTTGATCCCTATGGGTACTATGTTCAACAACCCCTATCTCCAGGTGACTCCTTTAGCCACGTTTCTACTCTCCAATCTTACTACCATCCTTTTGATTAATATCAAACTCATTTTTCACATGTAAGAAGGGATGCCACCTCTTACCCTGATCCTCCTTTTATGCCTGCACATCTTCCTCCTCTTGTTGCTACATAGCTAACACCTACTCCACCTAAGTATAGTGAATTACCAGCTCAATCACAACAATGAAATGCTACTAGGGCTATTAATCTACAACTAAATCATAAACTGAGTGTGGTGAATACTCGATCAAAGTAAAGACCTTTCTTTCAACCCCACAATTCACCTCAGCTCTCAAATACACCTGTGATTAACAACCCTAACCATATTGTATCTGATTAGATTCATGCTAGAAACCTTCCAAAGAAATTAACTGATCTTGGAAGTCCTCTCATTTATTTTTAGATTGTTGGAAATCAACCATGCAAAGATCTTCTTGACTCAAGTTCTGGTATCAATTTAATTTCTCATGAGATGTACACTGCATGGAACCTACCTCCTCTCAGGAAGAGCAATATCAAATTAGAATTGGTAGACCAGTCCATCACTATTTCATTGGGACTGGTGGAAGACACTGTGACCACTATTTGTGGGTGGTCTTATCCTACTAATTTCTTAGTAATCAAGGTAGAGAACTACAACATTTAAGGACCATTTTCCATTTCCATTTGTTAATCAGGTGTTAAACGCAATATTTAGGCATTACTACTATAGTTTTCTAGATGGTTACAGTGGCTATAGCCAAATTCAAATTACACCAGAGGACTAAGCAAAGACAACATTCATGAGTCCTTGGGGGACTTTTGCATATTGCAAGATGCCATTTGATCTATGCAATGCCCCTACTACATTTCAATGCTTGGTCATGAGCGTTTTCAACAAAAAATTGGAAGTGGTGTGGAAGTCTTCATGGATGAATTCTCCACTTATGGAGCTACATTTGAGTAAGCTCTAGACCACCTTGGGAAAGTGCTAAAATGATGTGTTGAAACAAACTTATGGATGAGTTAGCAAAAAAGTCACCTAATGGTCCAGGAAGGCATTGTATTGGGGCATAGAATATCATAAACAAGAATTGAGATAGATCCTAAGAAAATAAGGGTCATCCAAGGAATAACTTGCCAACTAGAAGCTATCAAAGATTTTTGATCATTCTTTGGACATACTAGCTACTACTAGTGATTCATAGAGAATTCCTCTAAGATCATAAAGTTGTTGGTGGAGTTGACAAAGAAATATGCTCCATTTGTCTAGGTCATGGAATGTGAAAAAAGATTCCAATAGCTAAAAGAGAAACTTGCAAAAATTCCAATCCTACAAGCATTTGACTAGTTTAGACCATTTCATGTTATGATGGATGCATCATATTATGCCTTGGAAGTCATGCTTACATAGATGAACAACAAGAAACATCCATTCTACATCCGCTATGCTAGCTGAAGCATTATGGATGCACAACTAAACTACACCACTACAAGAAAAAGAATTGATGGTAGTGGTGTTTTCTCTAGAGAAGTTCAGGCATTATGTGCTTGGATACAAGGTGTTTATGCATGCAAACCATAGTGTCATTCTCTTTGTGATGAATAAGTTAATGGTGAGCCCCCATGTCATATAGTGACTAGTGATCTTGTAAGAATTTGATCTTACGATGGTAGATTGAAAAGGCCCTAAGAATGTGGTCGCTGATCACTTGTCTCAGTTGTGATGGGACAACAAAGAGGAAGAAAATCCACTATATGATATGTTTCCTAATGAACTTCTCTTTGCTAGGAATATAATTGAATAATTTCCAAATGAGCCTAAATGGTATGATGACATTCTCACCTATCTTCTCATCCAAGAGATGCCACAAGGGTTGGACCATTGAAAGAAATAGAAGTTTCTTCATCAAGTAAAACACTTTATGGAGATCAATAGACACCTCTACAAGGTGTGCATTGATGGCTTGAATCATTGGTGTATCCTTGATACTGATGAACTATGCATTCTCTAATATGCTCATGAAGGTCATTGTGGAGGACACTATGCTGGAAGATGCATGGCCATTAAAATCCTGATGGTAGGGTACTATTGGCCAACAATATTTAGGGATGCTCACCATTACATCTTCTCTTGTGAATGATGCCAAAAAGATGGTGGAATGACTACTTGAATGGAGGGACCTCAACAATGGATTTAACCATTGGAACCCTTTAACATCTAGGGAATGGGTCCCATCATGCCCATGTCAAATGGAAAGGTGTACATCATAGTTGTTGTTGACTATTCTATGAAATGGACAAAAGTAGCAACTGCCATTGATTGTACATCTTCTACTATTGCTCAGTTTGTACAACAAAATTTTGTAAATAGGTTTGGTGTACCACATGCATTAATTTCTAATAATGGAGCTCACTTTATAGGCACTACTTTTAAAAAGCTTATGAAATTCTTGGGGGTTGAACATAAACTCACAACATCCTACCACCCCCAAGATAATGGTCAACTTAGGTTACCAATAGGGAAATCACAAGAATTCTAACAAGAACTATTAGCAAATATAGGAAAGACTAGAGCACAAAACTTAATGATGTCCTTTGTGCCTATCACTCAATGTGGAAAATTCCTATAGGCTATTCCTCCTATGAGCTTGTGTAGAGAAAATCACCAACACTTCCTATTCAATCTGAGCTCTGTACACTTTCAATAGTTTGTGATCTCAACCTTGACATGAGTCTAGCACAAAAAGAAAGACTAATGAATCTCAACCTCATAGATGAAAATCAATTGGTAACTCTATCATCTAATGAGTTGCACAATGCCTACAAGAAAAAAGTGCCTAAAATCAAAAAAGTTAAATTTTAACTAGTAGATAAGGTTCTCTACTAGAACCCCACACATGTACCTAAACAAAGTAGGTTTCAAATGTTGTGGAAAGGACCTTACATTATTTATGAAAATTTTTCTTCTGGGGAAATGATGATCTACAAACCCAAGAGCCTAAATAAAAGATAGTTGGTCAACATCCAACAAATTAAACCTTTTCATGAGCATAAGTCAGCTAATACAACAAGTGCCTCATTGGATGGACAACCACGCTCCATATTTTAGATCTCCTCCTTTCAACTTAGTCATGGGGGAGATGGCCATGCATGCTAACCATATAAGTAGCTCTTTAGTTTTCCATCCTTTTTGTTTTAAAACTTTTTGTTTTGCACATTCTTTATTTTACATCTTCTTTTTTTCATGTTATTAAAATTTTCTAATTTTTTTACATCATCATTAGTACATTTGCTATTTCTTGAATATTTTACACTTTCTTTTATATTTTCTTTTATTCTAGTGTGATTTTCTAACCTTTTGTTAATAAGTGCCAAGTACAGTGGTAATGCATTGATTGATGGTGGTATGTACTATATTTGTTATTTGATAGTTGGTGTTTGGATTCTTGCTTTGAATTTTGTTACAGATGATTAGGACATGGTTTCTTTTTCATGAAACAAGTAGTGAGTTCATAGCATCTGCCCATCCACAAACTCTATGGTTTTCCTTGTTCTAGAAACATGCAGTCCCTTTTTCATTAACAAAACTTTAACAAATTTATGACTTTGGTAGTTTCCAGAACTGGAAAGGATTCAAAGGTTTGAATAGGGTGTGACTTCAAAGGGATTTGATATTCTTTGTGCCTTTTTGTTTGGCTGGGTGCATGTGTGTTTTCATGGATTTCTTACCATTCCATGTCGACCAATAAAAGGAAGTTGAATACATTTTTACATGGTGTGGTTCTTATTAAAAAAAAAAACAAACAAACAAACTATGGAAATTCAAAGCATACCCCTTAGAAAAAATAAATGCATACGTCTTTGCATGGTGTGGTTTCCATTTCAAAAAGAAAAAAAAGAAAAAATCGATGGGAATTCAAAGCACACCCCTTAGACAAAATAAATACATGTCTTTACATGGTGTGGTTCTCATTTCAAAAAAGAGTGATTAGAATTCAAAGCACACCCATTAGACAAAATAAATGAGCTACAAGAATAGGTTATGGAACTAGAAAGACATACCCATGCCTGAAGGTCCCCTCTAACTAAGGCCCTTCCTCACTTCCTACTTCTCTTTTCCTCTTTAATAAGGAATGGTAGTTGTTTTGTGGGAGCACTCTTATGTCTCAGGGGGATGGACTAGTCTTAGAATGATGATGCAAAGTCATTGAATGTGGTTGGTTTTGGTCTAAATTAAGGATGGATCTTATCAAGTTATTTAACCATAAAATCCATAAGGGACTTCATCTAACCTTAATCAGGAACTCTATTTCACTCCCTCTTATCCATCTATGCTTTCCATGTCTCATCTCATGGTTGGTTTCATGTTCTTGTTTGATGTCTTGGTTTGATGTGTCAGAATTCTTAGGTAGTTTCTTTTGGGTTTTTGTACTTAACCTTCCATAACCATTAATCCATCCATGAAGTCCATGGACTCTTTGGTTTGAAGTTATGCAAGGGCGTAAAAGGCCTATGTCTAACTTCGGGATGATCCACTTACATATCTTTTGGTTGGGTTAGTTAAGTTCTTTACTCTTAGACACTTTTACAATAAAATCCATTTGTTTACCTCATCAATGACATCCAATTATGCACATCTTCACAATAGCTTTTAGTAAACTTTACTTTTTATTGTTGTGAATTCTTAGGCCCTCTTCAAATATTTTTTTGTTTCAAAATTTTTCAAATTTGATGGCTCACTTATCTATTTTACCCTATTTGTCATCCTTCCCACTAACACTCCTAAAGGAATCAATATACCACAATCACAACCTAGCCAAGTGTAACCATCAATAAGATAAGGCATTTAACAACTATGTGTTATACATTGCATACTAATTCATGATTCTGTTATGATTGCAATGGGAAGCCTGGATTGGAAGTAGGACTCTGTTCACCAAGGATGATGTAACAATACCACACAATGCTGATTGTTCATGATCCTTGGATCTTCTCTCTTACTCTTCAATTTCCAAGAGGTGTTGGATGTTAGTTTTATCTAGGGTGTTCACTTCTCTTATCATGAACACCAAGTTTTGTAAATATTGTAACTCCATACACTTGGGCACTTAGAGTTTGTTTGTTCCATCTAAGTCAGTTTGTATGTTAGTCAATAATTCCATACCTTCCCAATATTTTGTATGAAACGTGTTCCTCCTCTTTGTAACTTGAGTATGAATTTTCATTCAATTGTGGGGGTATGATGAAGCATGTTTTTGTATGCTTCAATGTCGAGTATTCAATGTTAGAGCCTTGACGTCGGGTATTTGATGTTAGAGCCAAGATGCAATGTTGGGTATTCGATTTCATGGGATATATGCTAGCCTATAAATATAGCACGGAGGCTCATGATTTCTAGTTAGTTTTCATATTAGTTTTTAGTCAAATTAGTGAAGCTCTTGTAGTTTGTTTTCTCTAGAGTTAGAAGTGCTCACAACAAGAGTCTACGTGTGTATGGATCTTTGTTCGAACACTGATGTACCTAAGTGTAGTAGTATGAAGGGAATAAAAAATGAACTCTTTTGACAATCCTTATAGCACTGAGAATAGAATAATGTTTCCTTTAATGCAGTTCACTTTCATGCACTTTACTTTAATGCATTTGAATTAAGCCATTAATTTCCAATTGTTAATGAACACAAGCACGACCACTCTGAGCATACATAGTGCTTGGCAACCTAGCAATGCTTAATGTTTGGTAGTCCAATAATGCTATATGTGTTCAGGATGTGTCCAAGAAAGTGAGACAGGTACTTGTGTTAGGCTAGCTAAGCAGTAGATGAATTAGATCTTAAATTACTTTACCTTTAATTCTTTTTGTAGGTAATTAAACTTATAAAACATAAAATGAGAAAAATCATATACGTCAATTACACTTAAACCATATCCTTAAGCTTCGCAAGTGTAGTTGCAAAGACAACAAATGTTCTCAATGCCCATTTCACTTCCTAGAGAAACTAGTATATTGAAGGACTATAGGTCCATAAAATTCGATCGGATTACCTGTAAATGCCTTAGTGATTCATATGGTTGGGCATATGGGTACCTCACCGCTCATCAAATGAATATAGAGATAAAGGTAAGGCTCTTATGAGTAAAAAACAAGTTCATTTTGAAAATGGAGCTAGAATTTTTGAAAAATCTATTCTTCACCAATAGAACAAGAAGGAAAAACCTCCTTTTCTAATCACTTTTGTCATACTAGAAAAGAATATTTAGAATTGTCTAATGGATTTAGGAGCTACTGTAAATGTAATGCCTCTTGAGGTATGCAAAACTTTAGAAGCCTAAATGATTCCCCAAACAAGAAGTGTTATCTAACTCGATGGATCAAATTCCCATGTAGTTGAATCCCTTAAAAATATTCAAATTCTCCTAAAGAAATATCCTGATTTCTCATGTCAGATAGATATTTTAGTAGTAGATATGAAATCTACATATGGCATGTTACTCTCATGTAGCTTTGGTGCCAAATTTGGAGGTTTCTTTAGATTCGATTTCTCAGAACTCCTTCTTTGAATTAAAGATGGATCTAAACATGTAATAATTTCTAAAGAACCTTTCCATCTGCACGTCATCTCAAGTCCAGATGAATCTCATATCTTATAAACTAATCAAAGTGTGAACTTTGTGGGAGTCATTGATCTCGGATTTTATTAGTATAAGTTGGACAGAGATTTAGATGAAATGAACAACTCCTTACCAGAGATAAATTCCTATGTGCATAGTTATGCCACATCCTAATAACAAACTAAACTTTTTAAAATTCATATTAACACATTACCTTTTCAAAAGCATGATGAAAAGACTTATTTAGCAATACTCCACCAATTGGTAAATATAAGGATATTAGTAAAATTCTCACTATTTAATCCTTTGATGATAATATGATTTATGATATGATAATACTTATATTAATCAAAGAGCTTGATTTTTGGATTTCAATAACTTTCATACATGGATACTTAAGATTGATGGATTCTTAGGAAAACAAGGATGTAGTGCTAGAATTATGTTAATTTCCCTTAGGAAAGCTCTAAAACTTAAGGCGATTCATTTTTCAAAAACCATAAAAAACAACATGATAGAATATGAAGCTTTAATTCATGGACTAAAATATGCTATTTACTTTGGCCTTTCAAAATTAAATATTTATAATGATTCAAAACTTATTATGAATCAAATCAACAATGTTTATGAAGATAAGGATCCTTTAATGAGAGTATACAAGATATAGGTATTAGAATTATTTAAGGAATTTGATCTGATCACATTAGAACATGTCCCTAGGAATTAAAACCACATTATTGATGTCTTAGTGTAAACTTTGTATGTTTTTGATCTTCCATTTTCTTATGGAGCTTGGAATTCTAAAATCACCATGGAAAATGTTGATTGTTACTTCATCCCTGATAATGTTCTATCTTCACAAGTGTTTGATGATGATCATCAAATTACTTATTTTCTTAGTAGTCAAGAGGAGTTTTATGATCAAATTCTTGAAGCTTCACACACTTATTCAAATGATTCAATTCTTATCCATGAAGTTTCACCTAATGTTATTACTAGGAGAGCATAATTACATAAAATGAATAATGAAATTGAAGTACTATAACACAAAGATTGACAAGTATTAGTAGAAATCAAATTTTTTTATTCAAAAGAAAAAATCAAGAACATTCTACTCACATAGGTAAACATTTACATTTTGACAAAAAGGATATGTTGATGACATTACTATATAAATTCAATGATGTTTTAGATAGGTCCTATGAAGATTTAAAGGCTTATAACCAACTTATCATTACACACATAATACCAGTTAAACTTGAAACCAACCTTTTAAACAAAACTTAAGACCAATTAACCCTAAAATTGAACACCTAATGAAAAAGTATATTGATAAAATTTTGAAATCTGAATTTATTTATCTAGTTCAACACTCTAGTTAGGTTTCATACTTATCTGCTATACATAACCAATTAGGAGATAATGATTATGCATTGACTTTAGAAATATTAATGCATCTTGCATTAAGAATAATTATCCACTTCCACTTATGGAGGAGTTCCTTCAAGCAGTAACTGGTGTGCAAATGTACCCATTCTTAGATGGATATTCAGGTTACAATTACATTCTCATGAACAAGAAATATCAATGTAAAACAACTTTGTTACAAAATTAGAAACATTTTCATATGTCAAAATGCCTTTTGGATTATTGAATGTAGGATCAAACTTTCAACGTGCAATGAATAAATCATTTGAAGGGATAATTAAGAAAACCATATTCCTTTATTTATATGACTTAACAGTTTTCTCACATGATAGAAACATCCATATTCAAGATCTTAAAAATGTATGTTTGAGATGTAGAAATATGGTATAACATTAAATGCTAAGAAGTTTTGTATTTGATGTACAAAGTGAAAAATTCCTTGAGCACATAGTGATAAGAGAAGGCATTTCTATTAATCCTGAACAAGTTAATACTATCCTAGAAATTCCTTTTCCCTTATCCAAAAAGGATTTAAGATCTTTATTTGGAAAGATTAAATTTATTAGCCAATTTATTTCTATGTTTGTAGAACTAGTAAGATCTCTTAATGTAATGCTAAAGAAATATGAGGATATTATATGGATTGCTAAACACAAAAATTATTTCTTAGCTATAAAAGAAGCTCTAGTTGAAGCTCTAGTTTTAGTTGCTCCTTGGTATGAAAATTATTTCTTTCTATATGCCTTTGCAAGTGATCATATAGCAACTACCATTTTAACTTAAGAGATAGCTAATTAGGAAGAACATTGCATTACTTATATGTTGAATTCACTCAAAGATGCTAAGTTGAGATACTCTCCCATAGAAAAACAACTATATTTGATAGTTAAAGCTTTAAAGAAGTTTCAATTTTACCTTTTAAAATCAAAAATTATTGTAATTATTCTAAATCACACTACTGTTGCTCTAGCAAAGCTCCAAAACCCTTCAAGAAAAAGAGCCAAATATATTATGAAGTTGCAGGAATATGGCATTCAATGGAATTGGTTTAACTAAACTTGATAGCCTAAGCATCAATCCTCAAAAACCCAAAAGCCTCATTTGAGCTTGAATCCATACCTATACATGTGTTTTAACTTGAAAATAATGAACTAGTTCCCTTTACACCAAATTACTTAAATGATCCTTGGTATGAAGATACCAAATATTATCTAATTTTTTATCATTACCATTTAGACTTACCTAAGTACAAGCATAAGCTTTTAATATCCACAAGTTGTAAATTTAGCATGATTAATGGTCATCTTTATGAATGCAACTTTGAAGGAGTTCTCCTTAGATGCTTAAATAGAGAAGAAGCCAATGATGTGATAAAAAGCTTATATGATGAAGGACACATAGGATACTAATCTTAACTCATAAGTTTACAAAGGCTGGATATTATAGGTCAACTATGACCACTGATGCTTGTAACATATCAAAAACTTGCATCCAATGTCAAATATTCAAAGGTAGAGATTCTAAAAGCTCAGCACCTCTACAAACTAGTATTGAAGTAAGACGTTTTGCATAATGGACTCTTGATTTTATTGAAGTAATCAACCCACCATAATTAGACTAACATAAATTTATTTTAACAACAACTCACTATACTACACATTGGCCAAAAGCCAAAGTAAGAAGAAGAGCTACATCATGTGAGGTTATTAAATTTCTTGAGGAAAATATCATAATGCAATACAGACATCCATATGCCTTAGTAGTTAATAATGGTCCTACCTTCATCTTAGTGAAAATCACTAAATGGACTATGAATAATGAAGTCATAATCAAATGCGTTATAGAATATTATCTTTTAGGAAATGACTTAGCTAAATCTTTCAACATAAATCATCTAGGTGGAATTAAATATATGACTAATGAAAAAATAAAACTTTGGTATGAAAAAGTAAAATGGATTGTATAGGTAGATCGTATTTGTTACAAAGAATCTCTTAATACTACTTGTTATAAACTAGTTTATGGTTAAAAGCCTCTGTTACCCATAAACTTACAAATTCCTACTTATGAGTTTTTCTTAGATTACCTAAATCTTGATGAGAGCCTTATTCTTAGATTGTATGATCTTTGGGATGTTGAACTAAAATATTTAAAAGTAATGGAAAACCTATCAAATCATCAAATATTTATTGAAAAATGGTTTGATAGAAAGTGTTCCACTCATGTATTTGAAATAGGTGATCTAGTCTTGAAAAGATATAGAGATTTTGAGCAAAAACATTCTTAAACCAAGTTCTCACCAATGTGGTCAAAACCATATCAAGTTATGGAGGTTGTAGCCCCTAATGTTTATAAGATAGTTGACCTTCAAGGTAGCAAGTTTACTATAAACTTTAATGCATTCCACCTTAAACAATTTTATACCATTGTTCTGTGTGGACACCTAGTAGACTAGTAATTTAATAAATTATAGTTATTACTAAGTATATATATATATATATATCCATATATGATGCATTAGATATCATCTACACTTAAATATAATGCATTTCATCTTATTGCAATTATAATATCATATCTTATTGTAGTACCATACATAACATATAGCTTTAGGATCATATTTATATAGGTGTATGCCTTAGAAGTAAACTTAAAATATGTTTGAATTAAATGCTTAGTTTCTATTAAGATTATGGAAACTCTTGTAACTCTTTCTTTCTTTATTAATTGAATTCAAAACTAAGATCCTTGAGGTTAAGTCATGAGAATCATATCTAATTAAGTTACCTATTACCTACATGTTGTTTTATAGTGCTACCTTTGAAGTTCACTTAATGCCCTAGGGATGAGTGGCGAGGTACCCCTATGGTCAACCATACGAATATGAGTGTTTCACAAACGATATGGTTGCATTCCAAGGACTAAGTGCTTATGCGCCCTTGTGGAACAAGGATGGGTTGATTGATCGTTGTCTTCCCAAACTTACTTCTATGTCACAATTGTATGGTTAAGTAAGATTAAGGCATATGATTTTTATATCTTTTATGCTTTTATGTCCTGTGGTAATAGGGAAAGAGAGAGATAACTAGGTGATTAATTTAAGTTAACTACTCATTAACTAAGTTCTATCTAATCCTAACACCAGCATTCTTTCCCACTTGCCGTACACATCTTGAACCAGTGCAATACTGCTAGGATTACCAAATGCTAATTGTTACTAGGTTACCAAGCATTACACACATGCTTGAAGTGGTCATGCTTGTGTAATTTAAAGATCTACTTAATTGATCAAAATGAATTGCTGTGCTAATAACGAAAATGTAAAGTGCATAAAATAAAATAAATGCATAAGAAAATAAAATAAAAGAAATGCATTAAGAAAACAAATCTCAAGTGCTGCAAGGATGAATCGAAGGGCTCATCTTTATTGTTGTATACAAGGTGTGCTTAGGTACATAATGCTCAAATAAAGATCCATCCACACTTAGACCTCCTACTATGGGCACTTGGAAAATACTCTAACTTTCAAATAGACTACAAGAGTTTTGCTACTTGACTACCAAAAGACTTCTTTTCAATTATGCGCTTGGGCACTGTATTTATAGACTTGGGAGCAACTACTCTAATAATTAGAGTAACTATTCTAATAATTAGAATAACTGCTAAAATAACCATTAGAGTAACCTCTCTAATAATTAGAATATACTACTAGAGTAATTGCTTTAATAATTAGAATAAACCACTAGAGTAACTACTCTAATAATTAGAATAAACCACTAGAGTAACTACTCTAATAATTAGAATAACTGCTAGAGTTGCCACTCTCATCATACCCTTATGACTGAATGAAAACTCATCCTCTAGTTCCTTACAAAATATTGGGAAGTTATGGAATTATTGACTAATTAACAACTGATGGTGGAATGTGATGACAGACCCAACGTGCCCAGCGAATAAATCAATAAGCATATTACAACATTAGTATTCATGAACATTGTGGTGAACACTAATACATAAATGACATCCAAGCCTTTATTTGGTAGCTTGAAGAGATAAAGAGAGAGAGAAAGAAGATGGATCATGTTGCCGTCAATGCCGAGATTGTGCCTTCCGTTGTTTATCCATAGCCATGCCACCAAAATTGCTCCTTTCATAAATGCTCTAGTTCTAGTGGATACTGAGTGCTTCCTCCAAGCTCAGTCCATTATTTGTATGACCATCTGCACACACAACATAGTCATAAATGAGAAAGGATAGATAAACCACAATGCAGTTGATACCTTTCCTCGATATGAAGCACATTGGCTGAGTTGTGGTTATGGTAGAAACTGATTCAGAAATTTATCATAGGTAACTATCCAAGGTGTAGGGGTTAGGTGAATAGTAAAATGGAGAAAATTAAAAAATTTGTGCCAGGGCCCCCACAACTAAGAGTGAACCTCTGGTAGCTATAAGATGGAAAAATATGAGGAACAAGAAATATGGGAAAAAATAACAATGGCAACACCAATAAAAATGAATGTTATGGATGGGGATGAAACAAGAGATGATTGATTACAGGAAATGTTTAAGGAAAAGAACTTAACAATTGCACCAAAAAGGAATGCCAGTGGGTCCTCCCCAAAGTAGGCTCATGCCCTTTATGCCATAACAAACCCACAAACCAAAGAGTCTGTAGGCTCTAGAAATGTCATTTATAAGCAAGAGTTAAAAACTTACCCACAAGAATTCACCAAAGAAAAATAAAGCATCAACCCAGAATAGACTAATAATGAAACTGGCAATGAGTTGGAAAATGGGAAGAAAGATGAAGAGGAGAGAATGGAATGGAATCCCAAGAACAAGGTTGTGTAAAGCCCCTTGTGTATTTCATATTTAAGATAACTGAGTAGAACTTCATTTCAAATCTAGACTCAAACCAACCACATTTAGTGACCTCGCATCAATACACCTAGCCAATCCATCCTCTTGAAGCAGCAAGAGTTCCTTCACAAAAGGTGACCACCATCCCAAGGAGAGCAAGATGAAGAAGTAGGAAGTGAGAAAGGGCCTTATTTAGAGGGAACCTTTAGGCATGGGTAACATGTATTTCTAGTTTCATAACCAAGGCTTGTAGCCCATATTGCTATATTATGTCTAAGGGGTGTGCTTTGAATTCCCACTTTTCTCCTTTCTTCTCTCTCTCTCTCTCTCTCTCTCTCTCTCTACATCAGAACCACATCATGCAAAGACTTATTTTTATTCACTTAGCTTCTTGATTTTTGAAAAATGTCAAAATGGTGAAAAACCCAAGAAACAAGCATCCAAGAACCCAAGAGAATGACCATCACAAATGCATCAAATCCCCTTGAAGTCATACCCTTTTCATCCTTTGAGTCTTTCCTTGGTTTGAAAAGTACCTGGCCACCAATTTATTAATAAATTTACTTAGAAAAGGGGGACTGTACAGTTTCAAGCCAAAGAAGAGCATAGAGTTGTATGGATGAGAGGATGGTGTGGACTCATTGCCTGTTATACCAAAAGAACCATACCTTAATATCAGCATCATAATTCAAAGGTAAAAACCAAACATTAGCAATAAATATTATATAATTCAATCCACCCTCATGAGCACTTATTAGATGATGAAGAAAAGTAAATCAAGCAAATAAAGAAATAGTAAAAACATGAATGATGGTGTAAAAAAAATAAAAAAAAATGTGTGAAACAAAAATTCAAAAAGAACTAAGGGCCTAGAAGGGTTAGCATAGGTGGCCATCTCCCCCACGACTAAGTTGGAAGGAGGAGATCCAAAATAGTGAGTAGGGTTGTCCATCAAGAGAGGTAGTCTATGTACTGGCTATCCTATGCTCTTGGAAAGTTTTGGTTTGTTGCACATTGACCAAAAGTTTCTTATCTAGGCTCTTAGGTTTGTATATTGTCATGGCCCCTGAAGGAAAAGTTACATAAATAATATAAGGTCCTTTCCATAGTGTTTGAAATTTAGTATATTATGGCACATGTATGGGATTCCAGTAGAGAACCTTATCCCCTAGCTAATATTTAACTTTCCTAATTCTTAGGTCATGACGTTGTCTATTGAAAGCCTTGTGCAATTTGTTAAATGACAGGGTAGCTAATTAGTTTTCATCTAGCAAGTTAAGGGTTACTAACCATTGTTTTTATGCTAGATCAAGGTCAAGGTTGAGGTCACATGCCATGGATAGTGTACGAAGCTCATTTTGAATGGGAAGTGTTGGTAATTTACCGTACACTAACTCATAGGGAGAGTAGCCTATAGGGAGTTTCCATGTGGAGCAGTATGCCCAAAGAGCATCGTTTAGTTTAGTGCTCTAGTCTCACCTAAACTTGATAATGGTTCTTGTCAATATCTTTGTAATCTCCTTGTTGGTGACTTCTACTTGACTATTCACTTGGGGGGTGGTATGGTGTAGTCAATTTATGCTCAACCCCTAAGCGTTGCATTAATTTCAAAAAATTTTCACTTTTGAAGTATGTACCATTGTCTAAAATAAGTGCATGTAGCACGCCAAACTTGTTTATGATTTGTTGTTGAACAAATCATGCAGCTGTAGATGATGTACAATCTTTAACAACAACTACTTTGGCCCATTTTGTTAGGTAATCAATGGCAACAATAATATAATCTTTTCCATTGGAAATTGGTGTAATTGGCCCCATAAAATCAATTCCCCAAAAGTTGAAGGGTTCTAATGGTTGAATCCATTGTTACAAACCCTCCATTCTAGTAGTTATTCCCCCATCACATTAACAATGCTCACAAGATTAGACGAAATGATGGGCATCCTGAAATAATGTAGGCCAATAATATCCTGCAAGCAAGATCTTGATGGCCATTTGTCTCCTAGCGTAATGACCCCCACAAGGACCCTCATGAGCATCTTGGACAACTCGCAGTTGATCTATATCAGGAACACACCATCGAACCAAGCCATCAGGACACACTTTGTAAAGTTGCCCATTGATCTCCATAAAGTACTTGTCTTGGTGAAGAAACTATTATTTTTTCTTAAGGTTTAACTCTTGTGGTGTTTGTTGGGTAAGGAGATAGGTAAGAATGCTACTGTACTAGTTTGTCTCCGTGGGTGATTGATTATTCACTACACCAGTAAAGAGGAATTTATGAGGGAAATGATCAGAAATTGAATACTCATCCTATTTATTGTCCCATCACAATCAAGATAAATGATAAAAAACTACATTCTTGGTGCCCTTGTGATCGATCATCGTTAAATCGAACTCTTGAAAGATTACAAGCCATCTTATGATATGAGAACTTACCATTGGATTATTCATGAGGAACTAGATTGCACTATGATTTGTATGTATATATACTTTATATCCCAATACATAGTGTCTAAAATTTTCTAGTGCAAACACTACAGTCATTAATTCTATCTCTGTGGTAGTGTAGTTAAGTTGTGCACCAACGATACTTCTACTTGCATAGTGGATGTAATAACGATGCTTCTAGTCATCTAACTATATAAGTATGGCTTCTAAAGTATAGTTGGATGCATCAATCATGATATAGAATGGTTTGGACCAGTCAAGAGCTTGTAGAATGGGTGTTTCTACTAGCTTCTATTTCAGAGTTTGGAAAGCTAATTTGCATTCCTTGGTCCACTCAAAAGGTACATCCTTTTTCCTTAATTCCATCAATGGTTTGGCAACCTTTGAAAAGTTCTCAAAAAATCTCCTATAGTAGCTAGTATGTCCAAGGAATGACCAAATATCTTTAAAAATTTCTAGTTAATGGGTAATTCCTTGGATAATTTTGATTTTCTTTGGGTCTACCTCTATCCTTATGTGTGAAATTTTGTGCCCTAGTACTATGCCTTCCTAGACCATCATATGGCTTTTCTGCTAGTTGAGCCTTAAATTGGTTTCTATACATCTTTTTAACACTTGCTCCAATTAGTCCAAGGCTTGATCAAAGTTTGCTACATAAGTGGAAAATTTTTCCATAAAGACATCCATGCCATTCCCTATCTGCTATTGGAATATGCTTAGAACTAGTCATTGAAATGTTGCAGGGGCATTGCACAAGCCAAACTACATCTATTTATATGCAAACATTCCCAAAAGACTGGTGAACATAGTCTTGGCTTGGTCTTCTAGGGCTATTTGTATTTGGTAATATCCACTATATCTATTTAGAAAACTGTAATAGCGATGCCTTACAATGGTGTCCAAGACTTGGTCTACAAATGGCAATGGAAAGTAATCTTTGAATGTTGCCATATTTAGTAGCCTGAAATCTATGCACACCCTTCATTTGCGTTCTTTTTAAGGCATAATAACTAAGGGGCTAACCCATTCACTATCAGCAATGGGGTATATGAATCTAGCCTTGAGAAGCTATTTGATTTCTTCCTTAACTACTTGCTTCAG
>MNCI01025300.1:217405-271437 GCA_015680685.1 Gnetum montanum | reverse complement strand
GGCTCCTGCTTAAATTTCTCAGGGATTTCCAACTTCCCCCAATTGATATTGTCAAGGTTAAGACTTGGAAGTTGGTGGTGGACTTGCTTTAATGCATCTATGCTATCGATGTAAGCACAAGTCAAACCCTTAGTTGGTTCCATGCATATGAGTGAACTACTTTCTTGATCAGCTATCAACCACTGGGTGTCTTCCTATTGTGTGGATGCTGCATACACGCATCTTTGTGTGTTAATCACTTGTGCACACTAATTGCATATAGGCAATGCTAAACTTTGCATAAACCATGATCTCTGCATGCAATTACACCTTGTGTCACTGTATGTGATGCATGGAACTTTCTTCTTCTTGATCTTTTTGAATGTATTTTCCTTTGATATTTCTAGGAAAAGATCATGGATTCCTAGGCATGCATCAATGGTGCTTAGCCATGCTCTTCCCATTATGATTGGAAAGTCTCCCGTACCGTTGTTCACCTGAATCATTAGGAAGTTAGTTGGGTACAACCACTCACAAACAATGGTAACAATGTCTTCCACCAGTCCCAATGGGACAGTGATGGATTGGTCAACCAACTTTAGATGGATTTTTCTCTTTTTCAATGGAGGTAGGTTCCAGGCCTTGTACATTTCTTGAGAAATCAAGTTGATATCAAAACCTAAATCCAAAAGAGCCTTGCATAGCACATTTCCAGTAATTTGTAAGTATATTAGAGGACTCCCAGGATTAGAGAATTTCTTGTGAAGGTGGCTAGCTTTGATCCAATCGGTGGAGACATGTGTTAGCATGACCATATGCATTGAGTTTGGTGATTGGGTTGAAGGGGGCTTTGAAGTTTTGATTGATACTAAGGCATATAGGGAATCAGCTACTTGTGATTGTAAGGGCTTGGTTGGACTATTGGTTCTAAAGAAAGGTCTTTTCTTTATGTGATTGTTGGAACCAATAGTAGCTTGAGAGTTAATAGCCCTCATGGTGTTACATTGCTACGGTTGGATAGGGATTTCACCTTGCATCATGGGAGTAGGTGATAGTGGAGCTATTGGTGGAAGAGATGTGGTCAGATGAGAAGGATGATATGCTTGAGGAATATCACCTCTAGAAGAGGGAGTACCATAATACTCATGGACTTGGTAGTGAGGTTGAGTGACATGACCATTAGAGTCACGTGGGGAGATTGGCTACTACACGTGATATCCATATAGGTCAGGTTGTCGGTAAGGATACTATTGCCTTGGTGGTGGCATTCCCCATGATTGTGGGTGTTGCCACTATTGATATTGCTCAATCAGTTGTGGTGGAGTTCCACTGGGATAATATGTTAAGGGTTGGTGGAACTACTTTGGGTTACCTTGAGGATAAGGTAACCTTTGGGGTGTTTGCCTTTTGTTTAATCATGGGTTGAGTGCACACATCCTAGACTCTTGCAAATGTGAGATTATAGGGCAACATCCCTTAAGATGGTTGTATTGACATATCTCACATCCACTATCATTTTCTATTTTTGAATCCACAACCTCTTTAATGATGGCAACTTTGCCCTTACCCTTGCTATGTGCATGTTTAGCTTCTTTCTTTTTTTTTTTGCAATCACTACCTTGCTCTCTAGACTCCTCTACTAATTTAAGAATAGTTTGAAATATACTTTCTAGGGAATCCCACATTTGGTCTACCTTTGCTAAAACTTCTGATGTCATCTTTTGAATAGGCAAAGTTTTCCTATTCACCATATCTTCAAGTGGTGACTCTTCTTCATCCTCACAAAATCTTACTCCCATCTTCCGAAGGGAAGGATCTTAGTTATATTCTTCTACACTTTCTCTCTTCCATAGCTCACCTTCTTTCTTAGCAACTTGCTCCAATAATTTTTGAATTTGATGGGACCTAAGCTCGGATAGTCTCCCTTGGGCATAAGTCCCAAGGGTTCTTCTTGTTTCATGCCTAAGCCCATCCATGAGATGGTGTAGTTGATCCCTTTGCAAATAACCATGGCTAAGACAACGATGTAATAGTGCATAGTATTGGCCCATGGCAGCATCCAAGGGTTCATGTCCTCCATGTGTCCAGCCTTGGATTTGATTTCGCAAGTTAGACACTTGGGAGTATGTTTGATACTTGTCATTAAATAGTTCTAACATAGTACTCCACCTACAAATGGATTCTAGTTCTAAAGATTGGTACCAACTTTCTGCTTCTTTAACTAATGTCTATGGGAACAACTTAAGTTTTTTCCATTCATTCTCTATGTTCTGTAAGGCACACGCATCATGGAATGCTTGTAAATTATTTTGAGAATCAGCGTTGTATCCCCCTTCAAATCGTGGGATGTTGTTTGTATCTAATCTCTTGATCCTACTATCTTTTTGATGCCTTGTTGGAATTCTAACAACCTTAGTTATGTCCAACATATTTCAAGTAGTGAGGAGGGGTCATCATGATCATCTTGTCCATGGCATCTATGATGCCTACGTTGTTCCCTACTCTCCATTCTTCTATGTTGTGACTCTCTAGAGTTCCCTTGTCCCCTTTCTTGGCTGTTTCGTCTATGACTTCCACTTTCCCTACCTTTACCCCCATGGTATTTTTCTTTATGATCGCATCTGGATATTGAAGGAGAGGGTGAAGAAGATGATGAAGGTGAAGAAGAAGGAGAACCATTACCATGACGGTGTCTGCTACCTTCTCTTCTACGGTCTTGGCCTCGATCGTAATTACAATCAGAATGTCCACCTTTATCATGAGTTTGTATCTATTTTTAGATCCTTTGTGCCTATGGGTATCAAAACCTAGGTTATGAATAGTGGAATGAAGGTTCTAATACACAACCCCTTGGCCAAAGTCAAGGGAAGGAACATTGTTGTGTGGGTGACTACTTGAGGTAGGTGCACCACCCTTATTTTCACTTAAGACATGTGGGACATCCTGGGACCACTTACCCTTCAAAGACTTATGATGTCTCTCCTGTTGCAAGTCCCTTAGACATTGTGCCTCCATGGGATGGTATTCTCTCGAGTCATGATCTTGCACAATGTATTCTACATGTAATTGCGGCATGCCAATTTGTGTGAGAGCACGAAGAAGAATGCTTGGGATCAAACAATCGTGAGGTAACACTATGTTACCCTGTAAGTCTCACCAACATAGTTGTTCATCTTGATGGAGGATAAAGGTAAAGACTCATATATACTCATCGGGATGAATATATACCACTCGAACTTGTTGAGGGACTAGCGGATCAATGTCATGTATATTACGCTATCGACTATTTCCTGTTTCAGACCTAGGCGGTGAGGTGCTTTTGTACGAAGAAGGAGACATACTTGTCTATTCAATGTGCAATGTATTCTTGTTTATTATTTTCTCAACTAACCCTAAGGGTTTGTTCCAATGATGTGAATGATTTCCTATTTTCTAGTTAGCGCACAAACAACTAAGTCCTTGGTAATGACACCAATGATGAATGGCGAGGTACCCCTACACTCAGCCATATAAATATGAGTGTTTCACGCATGATCCAGTTGAATTCCAAGGACTAAGTGCTTATGTGCCCTTGTGAAACAAGGATGGGTTGATTGATTGTTGTCTTCCCAAACTTAATTGTATGTCACGATTGTATGGTTAAGCAAACGTGAGGCATATGATTTTTATATCTTTTATGTTTTTACGTCTTGTGCTAATAGGGAAAGAAAGAGATAACTAGGTGAATAATTTAACTTAACTACTCATTAACTAAGTTCTAACTAATCCTAACACCAACATCTATTCCCACTTGCCGTACACATCCTAAACCAATGCAACACTACTAGGATTACCAAATGCTAATTGTTACTGGGTTACCAAGCATTACACGCATGCTTGAAGTGGTCATGCTTGTGTAATTTAATGATCTACTTAATTGATCAAAATGAATTGCTATACTAATAACAGAAATGTAAAGCGCATAACATAAAATAAATGCATAAGAAAATAAAATAAAAGAAATTTGTTAAGAAAAAAAATCTCAAGTGCTACAAGGATGAATTGAAGAGCTTGTCTTTATTTCCATACACAAGGTTTACTTAGGTACACAATGCTCGAATAAAGATCCATCCACACTTAGACCTCCTACTGTAGGCACTTGGAAAATACTCTAACTTTCAAAAAAACTACAAGAGTTTCGCTACTTGACTACCAAAAGACTTCTTTTCAATTGTGTGCCTAGGCACTGTATTTATAGGCTTAGGAGCAACCACTCTAATAATTAGAGTAACTGCTCTAATAATTAGAATAACTGCTAGAGTAACCACTCTCATCACCTAGCATTTTCCTTTGGGTTGTATTTATTTAAAATGACTTGCATAATTTTGAGCTATCTTCATAGTTTGGTGATCTATCCTAAATTATGATGAGATAACTCAATGTGAGGAACTCTTAATCTACTAAAAAGAATTTGATTTAGCATCGAACTCTTGGAATGTAAAGTTCATTCTTTCTCATGTTCATTCATGACTCTTTGTGACTATACCTTGAGTTCATAATGATGGCACAAAGCTAGAGTTCTTCCATTTCCTTTCCTTTAATAATAATAATAATAATAATAATTCTTGTCTAAAACCACCAAGGATCTCATGATTAAATTTATGAACATATGTATTAAGGAATTTCAAGAAAGCACCTTGGTTTATTTATCTCTCTAGACAAAATCTCTAAAGCATTGAATTAAACTTTTTCTTGTGTATTTCTAAAGGTATATAATATTAGGTTTATATTTTATTTAAAAATAATAATTATTATTATGTACTTTACATACATAGAATTTTAATATATATTTGTATTTCTAACATAATTTATATTGAGTATTCAAAATTTAAAAAAATAGTGAAGTACCTAACATAATAGGAATAAGTTATTTGTTGGTTTGGTTGGGGCTTGATGTTGCAACCAACATCACCCATGAATGCGATCTTATCCATAATTTACTTTCATGGTAAGAGCTTGTTTCATGAAGGTAATTAACCATAAATAATAATCAAATTAAATTTACAAATATTCTTCACATCAACTGCTCACATCAATCATCACCAAACTTACTTAACAACAACATTAATCATGCTAAAGAGGAGTGACCTACTCATAAGTGGCATAACTATGAAGGTTCTTATATAAAAATGCTCATGTTACTGTCAAATTGAAAAATGCATATTAAACAAAAAAAGGTAAGATAGTCAAAGGACCCTATACCTAGGCTTGACATTATATAATTAATTATTTAAATAATATGAATATGAAGTTGAAGCTTTATTATGATAACATTTTTATGTTTAAATCCTTTTAGCAACTCCATTTTTAATACTCCTAACTTTATCTTTTTTAAGTTTCAATACAACAATAAAATTAACATAGACTTGTGCAAAAACCATGGCCTAGAATTGGTTGTTGTAGGTGTATTGGCTACAGTTGCCTCAAAGGATAAACAAAGGATGCATAGATTCTATGATAACCAATTTAGTGATGGAAAAATTTGATGCTAGAGGGCCAAAAATTTCCACACAAAATAGTTTAGCTAGTAGATCCATGGGCCTCATAGAGGATTTTCAAGCACCTTAAATAGTCTAGCAGATCGGTTGAGGACTTGAACTTTTGTTACTAAATGCAAAAAAAAAATGTAAACGAGAGAGAAAATATGTGCTAAAAAATGCCAAAATTGAAACACAATTCTACAAGATAAAAGATAAAATATGACAAAATGCCACCAAAAAATTTGTAATTAAATGTTTTAAATGTTACAACAAGTGGGTTCTAAAGATACAAAGTGAGGCTTTCATAGCTTGTGATTGCAATGATGGGTTTGAAGCTTCATGCAAGAGGTAGGATGTGTTTTGTAGTTTCCTCTCAGGGTTTTGGCATTACTTAATTCAATTGCAAATTGGTTCTTAATGTCTCCAATCTTCTACTTCAGAAAATGGCTCTTCGCTTTTAGATCTCTCTACTTTTGAAAGTTTCAAGTTTGGTGAATTGCCAAATGATAGAAAAGCCCTTATAATGAAGTAATCTTCTATTTAAATAGGCCATGGGTCCCTAATATATTTCTAGTCAATTTTTCCATGATTGTTAATAGATTTTTGGCAAGCTTTACTACACTTGGAACATCTCCATGCAGAGTGTGAGAAATTTTTTGCTAATTTTCACCCTCCAGATGCTACCCCCATACACTACCCAACATGTGAAACTGGAATTCCTAGCATGTGGGATTAAAGCCTAAATCTCACACATTGCTCTCACACGTTGCTCAACACATGGGATCAAGATGCTTAGCATGTGAGATAAAAATATCAATTTTCACAACCTATAGAATGCTTTTTAACCCTCAAACTAGAATACATAGAATTTGTAGCCCGTGGAGCATTTTTTTGGCTTCCACAAGCTATGATATAAGCTATTTAAAGCTTGTGGAGCATTTTAAGCCTCTACAACCTAGAATGCATGAGATTTATAACTTGTAGTCTATAAATCTTAACTTTTTGAAACTGAAAACTACTTTAACTTCCATGAGTACAAAGAAAAAATATAGGATATACTAGGGAAATAAAACAATTGTTTTTGCCTTTATACTTTCACCAAATTACAACAAGAGGTTTAGGCTATGGGCTTTTAAATTGCAACATGAATTTTCTTTGGGGTATTTCAACCAAGATATTATTCTTAGCCAAATCAATGTAGAAATCATACCATGCAAGTGATTTAGATTAAAGAGAAAGTAGCAATTACTAAGAATTAGAACATCATTAGCAACCATTCAAATTCAATGGAGATGAGCATGAATTAGTAACAATAGTAAATGAAAGATATCAGTAAAGAATTTGTGAAGCACTATTATGTCATGTTGAACAACAATTAAAGTATCATTCGTACATTGTATGAGTTTTGCCATTCAATCATTGCAAGCACTCCATCTTTAGCATCCATTGCTAGTCATCCTTCGTATTTGTAGACATCCTTACATTTATCAATAGTAATATTAGGAAATATTCAAAGGATTAGTTGGAATATAAAGCACATCTTCAACTACCATGATTAGAGACACATGACATCTATGCTTTACTTCCAAAGAGATAAAAAAATGGAGGAGAAGGTGAATCGAAGGCCATGAAATCTTATGAATTGGATGAAGTAAAATAACACAAAAAATTAGAGGTTAAAAAGGTCTTTTTCTTCTCTCTTTCTGCTTTTCTTATCTTGCTTCCTTTCCTTCCTTACCCTTTCTATCCTTTTCATGTGTTAATTTCAAGATCATGGTACTTGTGCTACTACCTACAATTGCTATTGGCCTGCTATTACTAGTTTCCATGGAATGTTGTTTTTAGTATTGCTACTATTTACTACTATCTTCATTGCTATGGTTACTTGCAAATATTAATGATTTTTCTAAGTTCTTTCTTTTTTATTTTTTAATTATTTAATTAATATTATGATTTTCTTTTCAAGTTATTTTATCTCCAATATTTTTTCTTAGAAGAAATTTAATATTTTCAAATTTAAATATTTTTTTCCTCTTTCACTAAGACTTATTCTTGGGCTAGCCATGCCCATAAGCAAGGTACCTTAGGTAATAACTTTCTAAAATCACACATTTTTTACAATTGTTCTTTAGTTTTCATTAGATTGTGGATTTGTTTGTCATCCTCAAAGCATGAAATTTAAATTTGAATATTTCCTCTCAAAGAGATCTATAAATAAATGGATTAGAATTGAATCTAGCCATCATGAGAATGGCTCATGATAATCCATTAAACTCAAAAGGAATTAGGAAAAAATGGTCCAATGAATTTACTTTTGATCAAATTCATGGATTTTTCAATATAATGTATATTTAAAATTTAGTTACTTGTCTTCTAGGATAGAATGGAATTTCAAAATATTTATATAGGAAAGACTCTGTTAAGTTGAAAAGCCAGTAGGAAGTAAAAATTGGATTCTACCTATAAGAGTGACATTTTATAATGATTAAATCAGTTGAATTATGCTCATTGGAGGTTGAAAAATTGTAGCGCCCCTAGTTGTAGCTATGCCTAATGTCAATGATCAACTTGGAAAATTGGACATTTATATTCATGTTAAATACATCATAATGAATGCTTGAAACACTCCAAATACACATTTTCAAAACATTTTTCATTCTCAAACACTAGAAACAAGATTCATATCTCTAGCAAAAGGATGCTAATTCTTCTTCTAAAAATTTAACAAGGTATGGGAATGAAGGAGAGGTAACATGAATAATTGAGGATGATTATAGAGAGCTCAAAATATGTTCAATAGTAACTGAAACATCTTGAATTTTCTAAGGAGTCCCCAACATAGAAGCACAAGCAAGATTTGAATTTTTTGAAGTAGTGTTAACTTCAATAATCTTGTCATAACTTGAAAATGATACAAAAGCTAGGTAATAATTTGGATATGCATAAGTTATAGTAATATATGATGGTGGGCATCCAGAGTTCACCATGGTAGATGATAGACACCCATATGATGGTGTGCTACTAGAAAACATTGGAAACCTAGTACATTCATTTGTATCATTGAACATGATTTGTTATGAAAAGCTATCATGGAATTAAGAAGATTATTTAAGGAATACAAGTATTTTCATTTTCTATAAATTTCTCAAATATTCACTATACTATTGGGAATAAGAAGAGATTACCGAAGCCTTTTGTATAAAGAAAACATTATTTAACTATACTCTTAATTTTTTTTCAATCTCATATCTCAAACTTCCTTTGTAGTTTATGCTTGATTCACTCTTATGATTTTAATATTTATGGGTCTAGGATGTTAAAGGAAAAATGATTCTAAGACTTAATTATCCATATTAATATTAGGAGTGTAAAAATCGGGTATCATTTGAAGGTATTAAGAGAAAAATGATTCGAATACATAATTATCCATAGTAATATTAGGGTTGTAAAAATTGGGCATCATAGGTATGAAGTAGTATATAGAATTGTAATGATTAGATAATATGGCATCAAAGATTTAGGATTTCATGGAAGTAGTAATCAATGCAACTACATGTCAATTGTCTATTTCTAAAATTGAACTTGAAACTAGATTGCCAAATGCTATGAGTTTTAAAAGCATCATTAAAAGAAAATTATAACTATGCTAACATTTTATTCAAACAACAATATCATTTAGTGTATTTTCTTAAGTAAAGTAATTTGATCCTTCAAAAATTGAAGAATAGAGGCTCATGAAAGAGGAGATCATTTGGAGTTGAAAAGATTGGAAGAAGATTGAGTACATCAAAAAAGGTGAAGAGAGGAAATGTAGCAACAACAATTGCAAGGAACTAAGGTACTAAGATAATAAGCTTTTTGATTTCTAGATAAGCTTTATTGTATTCTTAAGATTGAAACACTAACTATATTAGGTGATTTTTTAGAATGATCTTTCACAAAGAGGAAGGGATTAAACATAAGGATGAGGATGAGGGTGTGGGCATGGATGTACAAAAGCAATAAGTAGTGCATATTTAACAAATATATTATTAGTCAAATTCTTTCTAAAATTATATTGATCAATTCATCAACATCATTCACCATTATTTACTTAATCTTAGTAGTTGAATAGGTAGAATTGGAAACATTTCCTATTTTACAAATGTTTCAATCATTTTGCAATATTTTATATGATTCTAGATTTATTAGAAATCTAGAATAGTGGCTACAATTTCAGTTCAATATATATTGTGCTTTGGAAGAAATTAACTTTATAAGTTGGCAGATTTTCTAAATGCTAAAGTTTTACCAAATTGAATAATAGTCAATGCTTAGATCACTTCTCTCTCAACATATGATGATTTGATTTGATATTAGATTTATTTTAAAGGTAATATCTATTGAAAGGTTTGGTCAAAATATTATCTCTCAAACTTGCACTACCAGAATTACCATTATTTCCAATAGATTGAATAGAACATAATATAACCTCAACTTTGAGATATCTTTTTTAGTATTTTCTTTTTCCAAATTTTAGATAACTTCCTAAGCTTTCCAAAAATATAAATATAAATTTTATCAGTCAAGCCTTAGTGAAGTCAAAATAACCAAGTATTTCTTTCACTACTTGAAATTGATGAGGATGAGGTTGTTGATGTGGACATACTAATGAAATATGTATGGAAGATTTAGTTATTGAACATGAAGAAAATGTGGAAGAACCTCCTCAACAACATTCAAATATTTCATACATAGAAACAAGGATAAGGACATGAACCTAGAAATAAATGGGAAAATTAGTTAGCAATTATCCTAAATGATGAAAATATGTGAGCATCTTTCTTGTAGCAAGAGGTTCTTTTGCAAAGGGAACATGGTCATGATCATGGTCGTGGATGTGATTGTGGCTATTCACATGATCAAATTTCTACACATAATGATGATATGATGGTAGAAGATGAATTACTTCATGATACAGTAGAGGTTAGTAACATAGAATGATAATGTGCATAAGGTCATGAAGAAAAAAGCATTTTAGACAATGAAAAATAGTAGAGGTAGTAGAGATAATAGTTTCACAAATTATTATTAACTTTAAGAAACTAATATGTAACGTAATAAGTACCTTTGAAAAATTAGATTGATGTATAATGAGAGACAGAATCTTTTTAATTTCTTGTGTTTAAATGATCCCTTAAGTGTCTTTTGTCTAAAGATATCTATCAAAGAGTTATAATAGTTGCATATGGAGATGAAGACCTTGAAACATACACATCCCCTATCAATGCATATCAAAAAAGATTATTGGAAATGTAAGGAGTTTCATTACTAAACATTAGCATATAATTTATGCTTAGATCTTTATAAAAAAGATACCTATGTAGAGAACTTAACTACAACTAGTTGTTATTAGAACATATCCTAGATTTAGAGTACCTTAAAGAATAAGAGAGGAAAATTGGATAGATTATTGTTGGGAAAAATTGCTACTACACTATCCTTTTAGAAATATAAAATTTGATCTAGAAGGAAATGATAAAGAAATTAAACTAAAATGTATTTCTGTTTGACACATATATGAATTAGAAGAGGAGACATTCAATGAAGATTTTGAATGTACTTATGGGGAAGAGAGGCAATGCAAAGATATCATTCTAGGAAGATAGGATAATATTGAGTATGATTTTGAAACATTGAATCAATATCTACTTGTATCAACTCATTTATAGTTTCATGAATTATTATTAATTTGAGAAAAAAGATATGTAACTTAATAACTACCTTCAAAAAATTTGGTCTATGCATAACTATAAATAGAATGTTTTTAACTTCTTATGTTTAAATGTTCCCTTCAAGTGAAAACTAGTGATCACTGCCTTAGTTATATATTTATAATATATATCTATAATTTAGTTAAGATAATCTTCTTTGTTGATAAGTAATAAAGTATTTGCATCAAATATTTCATGACTTCTAGACAAAGAACAAGATTTATGTATCAAAGTTTTTATAATCATGAGATCAAGAATAAAATATTTGCATCATGTTATTGTGGCTAACCTCACCCATGCTATCACACGGGGCTATGATCAACAAAATTGTCTTATAAAATCATATACCATTTCACCAAGCAATGTTGATGTGTAGGAAGGTGAATCAATGTGTAGGAGAGTGAACCAACATGTGGGGAGGTGGATTGACATGTGAGAAGGTGAATTGACATGCAAGGAGGTGGATTGACATGCGAGGAGGTGAAATGTTACTAGTAGGAAGCTATAAATTAAAGAACAAAAACAATGTCAGGGGGTGGGAGGAGTGAGGGCCTCCTTAACAAATTGGGCTCTCTTCCTAAATAGCTACATCTATTTCCATTGAGGCACACACAAATGGGCAAGGGGGTCTCTAGGGGCTGAGAAACCAATGGACAATTGTTCTCTCTCTTTCTCATCTCCTATTTTTCTTGGAGCAATAGTGGCACAGTTGACACAAGTGGATGGTAGGTGTGGCAAGTGGGTTTTATAGTCCTATTTCTTTATTCTTGGTAATAGACTAGCAAAAATCAGTAGTGGCAAAGCTACATGGATGATGGTAAACAATCTTAGTAGAAAACCAAGACATAGTGGTTTTCTTTTTCCTTTTCGCAGCAGACCTGTGATAGTGACAGATTAGGACTAAAGATAGCAACACATCTATTAGCATGTGATAGCTAGATTTGGTAGCTTTCTCTCTCTTTATCTCTCTCTCTCACTCTTGCTCTCTCTCTCTCTCTCTCCTACGATGTTGTAGTAGTAGACAATAGTAGTTGTAGGCATGGGTTCTATAGTTTCATTCTATTTTTGGTAGGTAGTGCATCTATTGTAGGGTTCTCCAAATAGAGACAAATTTCCCTCTCTTGTGCTAGTGATGGGGCACATTCTATCTATGCTTTAGAGACACATCAGTCAACTCCTTCATCTAGCCTCTTCTATCTCTCTCCCTCCTCCAGTGGCTATAGGTAGTGTTAGCTACGGTAGCATCTACAATGGACTAGTAGCGAATGGCGACAATAGTCGTGAAGCAAGGAAAATTTATTTTCGTTACCTTTTCTATTCTTGAATTCAAGACACTCATTCTAATTAAAATTTTCATTTTTTAATTATTTTCAAAGGGCCACCTAGCCCTCTCCAGCTAATACTATTCTTGAATTTTCATACCCATACAGAAGGCACCTTAGGCAATAGCCTAGTCAAACAAGGTTTTTTCCAGGTGTTTGTGCGACTAAAATTTATGCATCAACACCTTTTTTCCACTAGAAGGGACTTTTTCTTGCCTTTCATTTATCAACTCTTCTTGCCATTTTCTTGTGGCTATTTTATTTTTTGATCCTATCTTGGAACCTGTTGAATTCTTTTTAAAACCTGTCTTCAAACCCTTTATTTTCTACCTTTTTCTTATGCTTTCTATTTTCTAAAAATTTTTGTTACTGAAACCATTTTTTATAACCCTCGTTTCCCAGTTTCATTTTTGAATTTCTAATTTTGGTGGTCCTTAGTTGAATCCTAACTTGGGTGAGGTGGTTTTATTATTCAATTTTAAATTTATCTTTCTAAAATTTTTCTTATTTTATTATTTTTCTTTTACGATTTCATGGTTTTTGTTCCTCCTTACACTTGCATGCAATTTGTTGTTTGGGGACTAAGTGTTGTGGTCAACCTCGCCCATGCTATCACATGAGGCCATGATCAACAAAATTGTCACCATTTCACTAAGTAATATTGACCTACGGGAAGGTGAACCCACATGTAGGGAGGTGGACTAATGTGTAGGGATATGAAACGTCACTAGTAGGTGGTTATAAAATAGAAAACAAAGATGGTGTTAGGGGGAAGCAAGGGCCTCCTTAACAAATCAAGCTCTCTGCTTGAACAACTACATCTCTCTTCATTGAGGTGCATGCAGATGGATAGGGGGGTCTCTAAGGGATGAGAAACTAGTGGATGGTAGGTTTTTTCTCTCTCTTCTCCTATTTTTTTGGGACAATAGTAACGCAGTTGATGCATGCGAATGGTAAGAGAAGCAAGTAACTTCTACAGTCCTAAATATTTATTCTTGGAAATAGACTAGTCACAATTAGCAATGGTAGATCTACGTGGATGATGATCAACAATTTTAGCAACAAACCAAGGGATAGTGATTTTCTTTTTCCTTTTTGCAGTAGACCCATGAACATGGTAAACATAAGATTGGAGACAACAATGCATCTACCAGCATGTGATATTAGGATCTGGTAGCTTTTTCTCTCTCTCTCTCCATGTTGTAGTGTTATAGCAGTTGCAAGCATGGGTTCTATAGTTTTGTTCTATTTTTGGCATGCGGTACATCCGCAGTAGGGTTCTCCAAATAGGGAAAAATTTCCCTCTCTCAAGCTAGAAATAGGACATGTTCTGTCTATGCATCAGCAAGCCCCTTCATCTAGCCTCTTCTCTTTCTCTCTCTCTCCTTCAATAGCTACATGTAGGGTTGGCTATGGTAGCATCTACAATGGACCGGTTGTGAACAACGGTAGCAACTGGGAATAAGGGAAAATTTATTTTCATTACCTTTTGTATTTTTTAGGTTGAGATACTTATTATAATTAAAATTTCTAATTTTTTTACTATTTTCAGAAGGCCACGTAGTTCTCTCTAGGTAAGACTATTCCAAAATTTCTATACCCATATTGGAGATGCCCTAGGCAATAGTCTCCTCAAACGAGTTTTTCCCTAGGTGTTGGTGTGGCCAAAATTTATGCATCAACACATGTATCATATGTTCCCACTCTTGGTCAAATTTACAAGCCTATAAGAGTATACAAGAAAGAACAAATTTGGCTAAGAGCAAGAATATACAATACATGATGTAAAGATTTTATCCTTGATCCCATGATTATGAAAAATTTGATAAACAAATCCTATTATTCGTCTAGAAGTCATGAAATATTTGATTTATATACTTTATTACTTGTCAATGAAAAAGATTTTCTTTGCCAAATTATAGATATAAATTATAAATATATAACTAAACTAGTTTAGATACACTTGACATTTTTTTCTAATAAATTGCTTATGTGACCTCTAGGTACCATATGAAAAACTAAAATAAAATTGTAATCTATTTAACATAAAAAGGGATATATAAATGTATTTAATTTTATTTAAACTATACATCATTTGAAAGATAACATAAAATAAATACTTTTTATAATAATTTCAAGGTTCATAAAGGGTTGTGAAATCTTTAAAATCCAAGCGTAATTAAGAATCAAAGATTAAGTTTTTTGAGATGATCATGGTAATAAATAAATTAAAAAATTAAAGAATAAATAGCTCATCTTTTAAAATTAAATTATTAATCAATTATAAGGATACAACATCTATGTAACAAAATTCATGGAAAACTAATTTATTTTTTATTATAAATAATTATTAAGATAACATTAATAATATTTTTTAAAAAACATTTCTATAATAAAAGAAAGAAGGAAAAGTATCTATTGTTAAGCATGGATGGTTGGCTTGTTAGTTAGCTTGCATTACCTTGTATTAAAAGGTGCTTTGTTCAAAGCCTAGTGCTAACATCCTATATTATCATTTTTTGTTTAATACTTCATCCAATTAATTTAGGGGCACAATTATAACAAATATTTAAGGAATAGTTTTTTATTATTTTCTTTTTATAAAATAGAAAAATTTAAGAATTAATTCATTTAGTAGGTGTTAAACCAAAAAAATTAGACAAGTTGGGGGGTGGGGGGAAGGGGAGGGGAAAGGGGGCCCACTACGAAAGGAGGGATGATAAATCCTATAAATAATATTAATACTAGGAAAAAAATATTTAGAGTACATCATAGGCTTAACACTAAGTGGAGGGTACCAAAAATAACATGGAAAGAAAAATATTTCTAATTATAGATGTCTCCTCAAGTGTATAACCTTATTACTGATATTGTTGAAAAATTAAAGAGAGAAAAATTAATTATTTGTTTAGATAATGGCCCCCATTCTAACAACATTTATATTACTTTCAACATTTTTGCTTGAACTTAACATAGCAAAAGGATTTTATAGTAGCAATAAAAAATGGTAACAAGATATTAGTATATGAAAGAATATGAGAAATTGATTGTACATAATCCATTACTTCACCACTTAATATTAACCTTACATCGATAGTTAGTCACTATAGTCTACTTCTCAGCATTAGTCTTGATCTTTAAACTAACATTGATTTTGTTAGATAAAGATAAGTTTGCCTTATGGACTATTTATTTAGACTCATAAATACTTTCTGTAGTCCAAGTAAAAGCATTTTAAAAAGTATGTGTCTTCTCTAATCTCTTTATCATCATTTGATCATTCTTATCATTGACATTAACTTGATCTTTTATATCTTTAACTTCATATTGTATTTTTCTATCATTAACTTCAACATGTTTTGTCTTTCCCTCGATATCTTTTTTCTTGAGTAAAGAAGAACAAGCATTAAATAAATGTCTCTCATGATGATAAAAGTTGCAAGAATTATTAGTATAATATATAATTGGCTAAATATAAGTCTTTGTACTTGTAATACAATTTTTGTATGATTTAGAAGATCAATTTTAATTAAAAAAACATCTACAAAAACCAACTAATGTAGAAGTAGATTCCATATGCTTAATAGGACTAAGAAGACTGACAATTCCCTACTTAGTTTTTTTTAAAATTCAATGAAAGATTAAATAGCTTGACAAAGTATAAAACTTTAAAATATTCTTCTAATCTAACATCAAAGTATAGAGTCCATTAATGAATAATCACCTACATGTTTATGTATAAATGATCTTATATCTAGGGTGCACTACACCATTGAAGCATGTGTAGTTCAACAAATACCAAAAAATGAGAATAATACCTAGCATAACTTAAAAGATATGCTTTTGCATCACATCATTTAATTGTGAAGCAAAAATTTAATTACAAGACAGGTAGTTTAACCCGTGATGTAAGATTTACAACTAGTGACTTATATACATAATCATAAAAAATAAAATCATGTGTCTTAGTTACATCAACATCACTAGAAAAAGGTGTCACAAATTTTTGCTCACTAGCTTTTAAATCTACATTGAGAGTATAAAAAAAATTTCCACATCAATAGAATAAGCAAACATTTCTACCTTGATTGAAGAAGCTTGGAGTAATTAAAAGCCCCTTGTAGAAGAATTTTAGAGAAACTATATTTATCGAAGAAAAATTAAAGGGAGAAAAATTAGTTTCACTAAAGAAAAATTAAATCTATTGAAAAATATTAAATTCATTTTTAATATATTAGATCTTAAAATAACATTAATAATTTTGGCCTAGAGGCCAACACATTTGGTGCGATGGAGGGGGGGAGTGAAATTTGTTGCCCTCCACATCACACAAAATGGGAAAAAATGCAAACCAAAGAGCCAAATAGGTTTTTAGAAAGAGCCAAATAGGTTTTCATATTCCTGTTGTGCATGAAGTTTGTCACCCTCCATGTCATGCACCAAGTAAGATCTCATGAAATGAAAAAAAAATGCCAACCAAAGAGCCAAATAGGTTTTGTATTCCCATTGTGCACATAAACACAAACCAAAGAGCCAAATAGGTTTTCGTATTCCTAATGCATAGATAAAAAGAAGGGTTTTAGAAAAGGAGCACAAGAGAACACTGGTAATTTGGTGAGGCAGAATGAGAAGATGAAGATGAAGATGGAAAAGAAGGAGGAGATTGGGAAAGAGGAAAAGTTGACAATAGCAGTCATGGTTTATGGCTAGGGCTGTTTCTTTTGCTACTATTCCATTTCCATTTCATCTTCATTTCCATCTGTGATTGAATTTTCAGGGTCTATATTTTGCCCTTTTTTTCTTTTTCCTTTGGTTTTTACTTTGCTGCGAATATATTTGGATTGGGATATATTTGGAAATTTAGCAAATATAACCTACCCACAATTTGCCATTAAATATTGCTAAGCCTACACTCGAGGTGCCCCTGCCCCTAGTCACATGAGCGATGTTGGCACTCAACCCTTGGGCTCCCCATTTGTCTCTTTATATTTCCTCACATGTAGGCACAAGCCTGTTGTTCATATGTTCCATTTTAACACAACGCTCACCATCAACAATGATGACAATGATAGCTGTAGCTACCTTACAAGTGAGATGATCTATCTAGCAATGCTAGCACAACCAAGGACACAGACCCAGATGCATTTGTAAATGCAAGTGGAGAATAGCATACGCTAGTGTGGGGTGGGATGGATTGGGATGGGATGAGGGTCTATCAATTAAGCCACCACCACCATATAGAAACACCTACGCATACACATACGCTTCTTGCCTTTACTTTCCAGAATTATGCCACCATGTCTACGTTCGGAGATCCACGGGAAGAACTCCAATTGTTGTGGCCCACCCACCCATGTAGTTGCCCAAAAACAATGATTTCCAAAAGATTTATATGTGTTGTTGTTCTTGTGCTTGCATTATTGTGCCAATGCATTTGCCTTTTTGGTGGCATGTCATGCCTGTAGAAGCACAACCCATGAAAAAAATAGATTTGCAGCTCAGAATCCTTATCACAAAAGCTAGTTTATTCTTTCTCCATTCTCATTTGTCCACTTGAAGAATAGGTTCAAATCATTGTGGAATAAGGGGAGAAGACACCAATAATGCTCAAGCTAGTTTATTAAGTTTAAAATGAAATTTTTTTCCCTTATGATCAAAAGAACTATTTGTAATAAATTCAAGAAGTAGCTATGTAAAATAAAAGTTTGTTGTTGAAATTGAGGAATTGCCACAAAACTACAATTTTAAAAATATAAAAATGGAAAATCATTGAAGAAGTTAAAATCAAAAACCAAAATAAATATTATTCTACAAAAGATATTGGTAACACAATGCAACTAATGTGAATCAGTTGATACAATTTTTAAAAACTGGAAGATGCAAACATCAACATTTAATAATAATTTTACCACAAAACTGGATAGGAAAAAAGAGATTTACATTAATTGTTGCAAATGGTTGAGCTTATTAATGTTGTCATGAGAGAGAAGATTTCAGGTCTTACAAGAGGCCTCCTCAGAGGCACCTATCATGGTATCTACTCCATGAAAAGGAGGTAACAAGATCCCATTATGTATAGCCTGCGAGAGTGAATCAATGCACTTATATGATATGTAAGATAAAGTCCAATCACACAATAAGAAAATATTGAAAACAACATTGAGACCTATTCCATTGTGTGTAGATGATAGAGATCCTTGTAAATTTAGAATCTCAGATGATGATGGTGATGGTATTGAGTGATCTCTGCTTATATCTGAAGGTGCTAGGGTAGTGCTCACAGTTAACCTTTGTTCTGAGGTAGGATTGGTGAATGGTGCACTTGGCATGATTCACAATATTATGTATCCTCTAGGTAAACAAGCATTTGCATTACCATTGTACATTATTTTTGATTTTGACTCCTACATTAGATGTGCCTTTGATAATGGTAATCCTCATCATGTTCTACTTATACCTGCGGTCCAAGGAGCATCGCATCAATTACCATTACAATTGGACCATGATTATTCATAAATCTCAGGGAATGACACTAGATAAGGCTCCTATTCACATTGGTTCAAGAGAAGTTATGGGTCTAATATTTATTGCATTATCTAGAGTCAAGACCATTAATTCTTTGAAGATTCATCCTCCTTTCTCTGTGCTAAGATATAGAAAGATTTCATATGCTAAACATCTCCAAAGTAGAATTGCATAGAAAGTTCATTTTGCTCAATTGAAGGATTAGGCGCATTGAGTTCACACTTATCAGTGTATTTTGTCTTTTGCTCAATCCTATTATATAGCTCTGTAATGTTTGTTGCAATAATTGTGCAATGTATTCCTTCATCAACATATATGTTTATTTTTACCAATTTATGTTTACCAGTATATATTATTTGGAATGCAAATAGTGATGATAACTTAAAAAATTAAAAAGTAATTAAATTCTACTCATAGTCCACAAAACTGGTCCACTAGCTTAAATATAAATATATATATATATATATATATCAATTGGCCTAGATGATTTTAAAGCCCGACTACTAGAGGAGGTAAATAAAATCATTCGGCAAATTGATATATATATATATATATATGTTAGTAAATAAAAAACATTTAAAGTACATGGAAAATCCTTAAGATAAACAAACCCTTGGAAAGAAACAGCAACGAAACACATGGCAGCACTGTAACTGCAGATGTGCATATAATGTTCCCATTCTCAAATAAACCTTTGAAACCCTCAACAATTCTATAATGTTGGAAGCTTAGGTACGTTATTGCAACTATGGTGGCAATTGTCATGAGCTCTTGAGCTGCCGTAGTCCTAGGCTCACGTGCAGGCGTTCATGAGCTATAATTGATCCACAATTGGGATGTGGAAATACATCTGATACTGCCAGACAGATCTAGGTGTGACACATGTGAGGGGGCTATAGTTGGGTTCACCCAGATGTAGCACATGCATATCTAGAGGAAGCTAGGTGAGACGCATGCAAGGGGGCTATAGCTAGGTTCATCCAGATATAGCACATGCACATCTAGAGGAAGCCAGGTGTGACGCATGCAAGGGGGCTACAGCTGGGTTCACCCAAATATAGTGCATGTACATATGCTATTTTCAGTTGGGGCAAAGTCGATGGAAGACAAAACTGGCAATGGGTTATGTGCATACTCTGTGTTGGAGATGCAAGTGATGCATTTGTAGCATCAGTTGCAGAAGCATACGGGGAAGGCTGGGTACACCCACGGTTATAAATACAAGAGGTGCTACTCACATTGGGGCAACCTCCTATACATGTTGTAATATACCTTTATGTGAGTAAAGGTTGGAAGTTTTCCTATAAGTTCATTTCCCCTGTTCTTGAGCATCATTGGGAGTAGCTGGCTAAGTCAGGCACTTAGCACTATTATCTGGTGAAACATTTTTTGCTGCAATTCACCCCGTGACAGTTGGTATCAGAGCAAGGCTATTCATTATGGAGGACCTTTTTGAGCACATCTCTATCATGGAAGTGTTGATTGGAGCCCTTGCTCCTAATACTCGATCCCTTGCAGACTAGGCGATTCTGCACCATAGGGAAATCAATGATCTACAACAAAGAAATGATGTGGTGCAAAGCGAACTTGAATCTCATGTGGGCAAGATAGAGGTCATAAAGGTACATCTATCATCCCTTGAATATGACATCACATTGCTAGAGAAGATCATCGTAGGATCTTCAAATGGGAGCGAGAACCTGAACAACTTCAAATTGAAAGTGCCGGAGCCAAAATAGTTTGGAGGAAGCTGAAACATGAAGGAGCTAGAAAAATTCCTGTGGAACATGGAGAAATACTTTTGTGTCACTTGTATTCCTAAGGACTAGAGGGTCACCATAACTAGCATGTATCGCATGGGAGATGCAAAGCTTTGGTCTAGGACATGGTTGGAAAATGATGTGAGTGCAGGTTTCCTTCAAATCACAACATGGGAGGCACTGAGAAAGGAGGCAAAGGATTAGTTCCTTCCTCTAAATATCATGTGGGTGGCATGGAAATCCCTTAGAAATCAAAGACACACCACCACCTTGTATAAATACATCAAGGAATTTAGTTCCTTGATATTAGACATTAAGAATATGTTTGATGAGGATAAAGCTATTTAACTTCCTTTCAGTGTTGCAGTTGTGGGTTCAGGTAGAGCTGAGGAGGTAGAATGTGAACGATCTACCAACATCCATACCTACTATGGATGTCTTGGTTGATTACAAATGGGGCAATTTTGGATCTAATTCAGAGCAGAAGAAGCCCTAGGATGAGGGCAAGAAGGGAGGAAAGCAACATCGAGGCCCTAAAAACAAGAAAAAGGAGTGGCGTCCTCTAAACCCAAGGGAGATGCAGCCTCCCAAGGAAAGAAATTCTTGTCTGGGTGCTTGATTTGTAATAGACCACATCAGGCTCACAACTATGCTTCAAGAGAGAGGCTTGCGACTCTCAGACTTCAAGAGGAGTCTGAGGGAGATTACGATAACTCAAGGTGTAACTTGTTACAGCTACTGAACACCCTTTCTTGCTAGAAGTCCATTCCACACATTGAGCTAATGTTCATGGAGGTCTTCCTCAATGGACAGAAGGTAACCACAATGCTAGATATGAGAGCAATGAACAAATTTGCATCCCAGTGGTTGGTGGAGAAACTTGGCTTGATCATCATCAAGAGTTAGAGTAAGTTTAAGGCTGTGAACTTAGGGGCACAACCAATTCATGGTGTGATCTCTTCTCCTCTCAGAGTTGGCCTCTGAGAGGATGATTGTAATTTTGTGGTCATCTCTTTAGATGACTTTGAGTTAATTTTGGGTGTGAAATTCTTTGTAAGGGCCAAGCTCTAGTGATACCACACTTGGGGGGAATGTTGATTACCAATGAAAGGCAACCCAATTTTATCCCAATCAAATGTAAAGAGCCTAAACCGATGTTTCAGTCAGCAGCTCAAACGAATGTAGGGGTAAAAATGAGCAAAGTCCCTGTGTTGGCTACCTTGGTGGAGATCAAGGAGAACTAGATAGTCGAAGTTCCTAATTATGTGGGTGATCTACTAATGGAATTTTACGGACATGATGCCACTAGAGCTACCCAAGGTCTTACCTCCAAGGAGGAAGGTAGACCACTAGATAGAGTTGGAACCAGGGGTGAGGTTACCCATGAGTGTCCCATATCAGATGTTTCCTTTAGAGCTTGTTGAGTTGCATAAGCAACTAGATGATTTGTTGCAGGTTGGCTACCGTCAACCTTTGAATGCATCGTATGGAGCATCAGTACTCTTCCAAAAGAAGTAGAACAGGACCTTGTGGATGTGCATGGACTACTGGGCACTAAACAAAATCACCATAAAAAATAAGTACCTAGTGCCAAATGTGGCAAACTTGTTCAATCGTTTGGCAAGAGCTAAGTATTTTACCAAGCTCGATTTGAGGTCTGGGTATTGGTAGGTGCACATCGCTATTTTGGATGAAGCAAAACCTGTGTGTGTATATGATTTCCTAGATAGATTGGTGGTGGTCTATCTAGATGATATTGTTGTGTATAGCGAGAGTTTGGAGGCACGTAGAACACTTGAGGCAGGTTCTCTCAAGGTTGAGAGCAAACCATTTGTATGTAAAGAAAGAAAAATGTGAATTCAGTGTCCAGGAGCTATTGTACCTTGGTCACCAAATATCAAAGGGGAAAGTTTGGATGGATGATTAAAAAGTGTAGGTGATTGTGGAGTGGCCAGCTTCAAAGAACGTGCCTGAATTATGTTCCTTTTTAGGACCTACAAACTAATACCAGCGATTGATTGAGGGCTACATAAGGAAGGTAGCCCCCTTGACCAATTTGCTGAAGAAAAACCAAGCATGGGTTTGGTTAGAGGACTGTGAGAAGGCCTTTCAGTGAATTAAGGAAGTTGTGACTTCAGAACCGATGCTGTAGTTACCCGACTTTGAAATTTTGTTTAAACTTCATACTAATGCATCTGATAGAGCAATTGGTAAAGTCCTTGTTCAAGAGAAACATCCAGTTACCTTTAAGAGTATGAAGCTAAAAGATGCAGAGCAATGATATACTACTCATGAGAAGGAAATGACCGTAGTGATGCACTGCTTGAATGTTTGGAGGCATTACCTATTGGGAACAAAGTTCACGGTGGTCACAGACAATGTGGCCAACACTTACTTCACAACCCAGAAAAAGCTTTCCCTGAAGTAGGCAAGGTTGTAGGAGTACCTTGCAGAGTTTGACTTCGATTGCGTTCATTGACCTAGGTGGGAGAACCAGTTAGCAGATGCGCTAAGTTGAAAAGAAGTCTAGGCTTATGTAGCAGCATTGATGATAGTTAAGTTAAACTTCATCGACAAGGTAAAGAAAGCTACAGAAGTAGACAAGACCTACTATCAACTTTGACAGCAGGTGCGTGAAGGCCTTGAGAGAAAATATTGGCTTGAGGCTGATCTCTTGTACACTTGGGAAAATAGGTTGTATGTTCCTAAGGGTGAGGGACTCCGGTGTGAACTCATGAGGGAAACTCATGACACCCAATGGGCTGTGTACTGACCTAAATCATCGATGTAACGCTAGAAGGAAACAAACATCGAAAGATCATCGGGCAAGCACAACTGACCTTGCCTTCACTTGAGGGAAAGCTAGAAAAGGTAACGAAGGCAGAGTGCCTTGAATGGTCTACATGCAAATCAACCAAGGACTTTCCCGAGCGTAAACTATGGCTTGCGCTGGGGTTATCGTAATTGATATCTTAAAACGTGAACAATGCACATAAAATGTAAACAGAAATATATGTAGTGTATTACAAACAGAATGTAAACCGAATGTAGTAAGTAGAACGTAAACAGAATGTAAACTAAATATAAAACAGAGTAAACGGAAATAACGGTTGGCTGGAAAAACAAACTGAATTGTATTGCTCAAAGTGTAGATGCATGTATGGATAGCAGGTCAAATGCTGAGCCCCAGGGTGATGTGATGTGATGATGTGATGAAGTGCTTGGATGCCAGGAGTCAAGTATACCGAGTGCCCAAGGATTGTTGGTTTGCTGTATGTTCTTAGAATTGCCAATCTCTCTGATTACCAACCCCCATTTATGTGAATCAACAGGGCATTTATAGGGCTAGACCAGACTCTAGTTTGGAATTCCATAATGGAATACACAGTTGGAATTTAAGAGGAAAACAGATCAAGTAACATGTGTCCGATGGACAGCCATGTGTGAGTTGGTCATGTGTCGGCAAGCTACGTTTTTGGCCAGGTACATTGCATTTTACAACTTGTGGGTTACTCAAGCCCATGGGAGTACATACAATTTAGACCATGAGGGCTCAACATGCCCAAAAATGAAGAAAATTTACAAAGAAAATCAAAGGGATTGACTTTGGCTCGCTTGAAACTTCTTGGTCCCTAAATCAACTACTGTAGGATGTCAATTTGAGGGGTTCCATGGCTATTTGAGGTGTTTTTGTTTTGCTAGAGCCTCCATCATGAGTCGATGTGCCTCCAGCATGAGTTCATTTGTGTTTACTCTACACTCACACCCAGCGTGACCTCCAGCGTGAGTCCTAGCGTGCCAGCGTGTGTACGCTACACTCATGCCCAGCATGACCTTCAGCGTGAGTGAGGGAAATGAGACCTTTTGACACCAAATTTGAATTTTGAAGCCTAATTCTTGAAGTGTGGTTGCTGCCTACCTTGTAAACTTGAAGATGATCTAGAATCTGGGAATTTAAGCCTTATTCTAGACTACTTTGAGGTTGAAACCTAAGGTTGATGTGTCTTGTTCTTGAGCCCTTTTTGGCAGGTCACGCTGCACTTACATTGTAGCATGACCACAACATGACCTGTAGTGTCACCTGCAATGTGACCTGCAAATACCTATGAAAACTTGCAATTTTTGACTTTTGGAACTGGAATTTTCTAGAGGTTGGAGCTGGAGGTTGTCGATGTTGAGCTTCAGGATGCTCGAGGATGACCTGCCCATTTGAAATCAAGTCATTTAAAGTCATTTTGGAGGTTTTTTGGATTTGTGAAAGTTGGTCACGCTGGAGGTCACGCTGCAGCATGACACAACGTCCAGCGTGAATTGTTAGCATCCAGCATGAATTGTCAATGTCCAGCATCCAGCGTGAGCATCCAAGTCAGCATGAATGCCATGCCCTAGCTAAATTTTATCTCCGAAACTTCGAAAGGGCTTGAGTCATTTTCATTTCAAAGTGCTAGGCTGAAATTAGTGGTGTTTCATTGGCCTCTCTTTGTTGACGTCTGGAGGAATCCACTCGAGAGGCATCGACAAAGAAGTGTAAAACACCATGAAAAATCAAGTAGCAAACATTAATCGTCAATCATTGGCTGGATGTCATCGCACTATTTTCAAAAGTACATGGGATTGAGGGAATATGGTTTAAGATGCAAGGGATTGTAATCGGGGGAAATTAGGAATTGATGAAGGGTGATAATTGTTGTTGGAATTGTGGGAGAGGAATGCTCTTGCGTGAACAAGTTATATCATTGGTCCTTGTCAACGGCCAGGTTTTTAGCAGCCTTGAAACTAAGACATAGGAGGTGCATTGTTTGGAGAAATGAGACTCTTATTGAGTATTTGCAAGGCTCGTTGTAAACAGCCAAATCCATACAATGGTGTGCAACATGGTCTCTTTGACACACAAGTGTAACTGTTTTCCAAGATAACCAAGACAATTTCCTTCTCTCCTGGGGCTTGTATGAGAATAGCTCATAGTCTATGGTTTATGATGTCAACGGGGTTATGAAAACCTTTTCCATGCATTTTTCTCTTTGACCCTTTTTTTCTTTTTTTCTTCTTTTCCTTTGTTTTTGTTTTCTTTTATCTTTTCCTTTTCTTTTATTTTTTATTTTATTGGTCCTTTTGAAAGAGCTTGCTTTTTTGTGCCATGCTCATGTTGGGGTGCTTGCATTTTGCATCATGTACTATGTACTGTGTTTTGTGTCACAATTGTTTGGAGAGTCACAGTCTGCAACAATGTATCAAGAGCATTGGGGTGAACAAAATGTATCCAGGGGTGTAATTGAATAGGATAATTGGGACATGATGGGGAAATGGGAAATGTATTAGGAGTCAAGAATGTACTTATGAACGGATTGATTAACCTAGTTACGTGCATCAGAAAGAATGTGATACCTTGTCATCATGACGAAATACATCTATGTACGAATGCCTCAGGAGTGTCATCCTGCAAACACAACTCCAAGAAGACAAGAAAAACACAAATGAATTAGTTAACTAAGCACTTTAAACTAGGAGATGGAGTCCCTATGTGCAATTTTTAAAGAAAACAAGATTATGAACAACATTAGCTTCATTAGTGTCCATGAGACAAATTATGCAGCAATTTTTTGTGAGACAATTGCCTTCACACCTAAGGTTTGTATGGGAAGAGCCAATTGAAGCAACAGATCTTTTCAAGTATTGCCTAGTCGTCGATGATGCTGCTAATTTATAGTCTTAACAGACTATTGAGGGTTAGTTTCACATCATAACCGCTTGAATGGTGCTAGTTTAGCATCGTAGCAGACGATGCAATGCTAGTTTATAGTCGTCGTAGACTATGAAGAGGCAACCCATTTTATAGTCTTAGTGGACTCTGCATGCCAGTTTATAGTCATAGCAGACTGGTGTGGCAGTTTAGCGTCACCTCAGGAGTGTCATCCTGCAAACACAACTCCAAGATGATGCCAAAACTACTCTGTGGTATCAGTTTTAAGTCATGATGCCAGGACTACTCTGTGGTATCAGTTTTTAAGTCATGATGCCAAGACTATTCTGTGGTATCAATTTTAAGTCATGATGCCAGGACTACTCTGTGATATTAGATTTAAGTCATTATGCCAGGACTACTTTGTGGTATCAGTTTTAAGTCATGATGCCAGGACTACTCTGTACTTTAAGTTTATCAGACATAGTACTGTTTTAGGTACAAGTGATTTATAGGATTAGTAAAATCGTTCCCATTCATATCAGCAAGTTTAAATGCTCCATTATTGTACACTTTGATGACTAAGTAAGGCCCTTCCTAGTTGGCTGATAATTTATCCAAGTGTTCATGTCTAACTTTAAGGACTAAGTCTACTTCTTTGATCGAGCGCTTGTACAGATCGTGTTTGTGTTGTTGTCACTGTTGTTTCTGGTACCATTCAATTTGATCAAGTGTTCGCACATGTTCCTCCTCTACTGAATCGAGGTCAGCAATGTGCAATTCATTATTTTAATTTTCATCGAGGAGGCCAAAGAGAGCTATCCTCAATGAGGGAATCTACAATTCTAAAGGTAAAATAGCTTTAGATCCATACACAAGACTATATGGAGTTTTACCTATGGATGTTTGATGTGTCATTTTGTAAGCCCACAATGCGTAGACAAATTGTTCATGCCATCATTTCTTGCTCTGATTCAACATCTTTTTGAGCACTATGATGATAGTTTTGTTTGTAGCCTCCGCTTGACCATTACTCTATGGGTAGTAAGGTGATGAAAATGCATGTTTAATGCCTAGACTTTCATAGAAGCTTTTAGTATCTGCACTACTAAATTGTGGCCCATTGTTGGTAATGATGGTAATTGGAATACCAAAACGAGTCACGATATTTTCTATTATGAAAGTACAAATGTGTTTTCAGGCGGTCTTCTTAAGGGAATATCTTCTACCCATTTTGTGAAATATTCAATCGCAGTGATAATAAAGCTATGTCCTACTGAAGATGATAGCATTATCAGTCCAATTAAGTCTAAACCCCATTTTTGAAATAGCCATGTGATTTGTGCTGTATGTAATTCATTAGGTGGCACATGTATTAGATTACCATGCTTTTGGAAAATGTCACACATTCTTACCTTGGAGATGTAATTGTACTCCATGTGTGGCCAATAGTAGCCTAAGCATCTAATCTTCATTGCCATTGCTTTGGGTGTGATGTGCCCTCCACAAAGTCCTTTGTGGACTTGTTCTACGATCGTTTGACCATCGACGCCACTAACGCACATCAAAAGAATGCCTTCATAGGATTTGCAAAACAAGGTATCTCCTATTAATGCATACTGATGGGAATGTTTTTGCACGACGTCCTTTTGAGCATTTGTTAAATGTTGTCGAGGTTCGCCTCTTAGAAGATATTCTTTTATGTCATTGTACCATTCTATTGCATGTGTTGTACTAATGGATGCTATAGGTACTTCATCTAAAGTATCAATTATAGGTTCGACACACTTGTTATAGAACTAGGCAATGCATGGAACATTCCAGGTGTCATGCTTAAGGCTAGTGTGGTGAGTGCATCAGCAATTATGTTTTCTCTTCTAGGTACATGTTGTATATCCACTTCTACTAGTTGCCTCATCAAATGTTTGGTCAAATTACAATATAGTTGCAAGTGGAGAGCTTTATATGTGTACACCTCAGTGACTTGATTAATGACTAATTGTGAATCACCTCGAACTATAAGACATGAGATTCCTGAAGTTAATGCTGCTTGAAGACCTTGAAGAAGACCTTCGTATTCTGCCACGTTATTGGTGCAAGAAAAGTTTAAGCGGTAGGTGAAGCGTTGGACTTCTCCAGAGGGGTATGTTAAAATGGCTGCAACACTTCCTCCTCGAGAGGTTGAGGCTCCATCAAAATATAGGATTTCCTCATAGTTGTCGGGTATGGTGTCGATACTATTAACATTTTCATCTGGGAATTCGGGACTTATTGTCGTTTAATCGTGCATCAGCGAGATGGTTAGTTTCATGACTATTTCTTGACCTTTTGTGGAAGACTGAGTGACATAATGCAAGTCAAACTATGCGATCATCGCTTTCCACCTAGCTAACCTATTTGACTCATAGATGTTGTTAGTGATGGCACAGAGAACATTATCCTTGCAAATGATGTAAACCTGATTTCAGAAGAGATAATGCTGTCATTTCTTCATGGAGAAGACGAGAGCGAGGCATGATTTTTCTATGTTGTTGTATCATTGTTCATAGGCGATTAATGCATGGCTTAGGTATTATAGCAGATTTTGACTCCATCCTCATGTTTTTGACAAGCATCAATGCAATGGAGGAATCGGAAGTTGCAAGGTAGATGTAGAAAGGGTTATCACTTTGTGGAGAATAAACAATTGGTAGTTGAGATAACTCTTGTTTTATGTTCTTAAATGATTTTTGGCATTGTTGAGTCCATTGGAAATGTGCATTCTTTCGTAATAGATGTTGCATGGGACTCAACTTATCCGTTAGCCTTTCGATACAGCATCTAATGAATTACAGTCTACCTTGGAGGCCACATAGTTTGGTGAGGTTTCTTGGAGGTTGCATATTGGTTATTTCTTTGACCTTATCGGGGTCTACCCATATCCCTATTTTAGAGACTAGGAAACCAAGCATTTTGCCCGTTTTGACACCAAAAATGCATTTCTTTAGATCGAGTCTAAGGTCATATTTGAGACATTGTTTAAGTACTAAGTCCAGATCTTTTGCATGTTGTTAAGTTGTTTTAGATTTAAATGCGATGTCATGAATGTAATCATTGAGAAAATCGAGCATGTAATCACTAAATATGTATGTCATTGCTCGCTAATATGTGGCACCTACATTTTTAAGACCAAATGGAATCATTGTATAATAGAATGTACCCCAAGGTGTCATAAAAGTTGTCCTAAGTTGATGTTCTGCATTGATTCTTATTTGATTATAGCCTAGAAATCTATCCATGAAGGACAATAGCACATGCCCATCAGTCATGTCAATAAGTTGATCAATGCTAGGTAATGAGAAATCATCCTTTATAGTGGCTACATTGAGATCACGGAAGTCGATGCATATGCATATAATACCATTCTTCTTGGGGACTGCAACAATGTTTGATACCAAATCGAAATAGTCAAAGGCCTGGATGAAACCAGCTTGATAGAGCTTTGTGATTTCAGCACGGACAGCCAATGCAACCTTGGGTCTAACCTGTCATGCATTTTGTTTCACCAGTTTAATTTTTTCATCAAGAATAATGTTTTGTTGAATGATCCAGGGGTCTAGTCCTGGCATGTCGGTATATGACCATGCGAATGTTTTTATGTTGTCTTTTAACACCTGAATGATGTCACCTACGAGTTGCAAGTCCAGTAAGGCACTTAATTTTAATGTTCTAGTTTTGCCATTGATTGTAGTAATGGGGATTTCTACCAAAGGATCTTCAATGATATTATTAGCTTCTAGATCTAGTGTTTTAGTCACGTTTTTAGCCAGTCTGAGGTTTCTTGAGTAGAGGCTATCTAATCGGTATAGGTGGATGGATTTAGATCCAGGGATTCTTAGTTGATTACTCTTTCTACCTCCCAGTATGATCCATTGAGAGACAATGTTGAGAGGATATTCTTGGTGGCCATGTGCTTACTCCTGCCAATTTAAAATGGGAGTAGAGTAAGAGACACCCTCTTGGTGAAGTTACTAAATATAAGCGAACTATGTACTGACAAAAATTTGGAGATGTGGTGATAGGCATGGTAGTTTAAAGCCATGGCAGTTTAAGGCCATACTGGGCCACATGTTGACTTTATCATTTGGACTGAGTGTATGCACTATTAAAATTTTTAAAGTTAAAATTTTGGCTTTCAAATTATTTATTTTTAAATTTTAGAGTGAACGAAAAGGTTTCTAGTATTTTAAAGTTTTATGAATTTATGTCATTTTCAAATGTTTATATATGTTTATTTGTTTATCATTCATTTTTCAGCATTTTCCTCCTCTGTCCATAAGAAATTTTGGGCCCCATTTGAGGGGATTGGAATCACAAGGAAATTTAGGTAAGCACAAGGCAAAGATGGCTTGAACAACAACATGTAATTAAAATGAGAAGAGGAAATAAAATAAAAAGGCCAAAAATTAAATTACATGGGAGGGATAGAAAAGGGAATTTTGAAAAAGAAAGCCTCATTTCTATTATCGTGAGTTGCTGGCAATTGGAAGAATAGTGTGACCTACCCAGAGTGCAGTGTGAGCCAAGGCGTTAACATCAGCATCAGCGTGACCATGAAAGACAAGGGTAAGGGAAAGGCATGAGGGGACAAGGAAAGGAAGCAGACATCCTTGGCATTCATGGAGGAGAGTGAAGAGCTCCTCCAACATCTCCCCCAAGTCAAGATTCCGACGTGGAAGAAGGCCCTACACAGGTAAATTCTTTGCCTCCAAAATTCTATTTTTTTTGGTTTTTTTGCAAGTAGCATTGCCTAGGGTGAGAATTTGTGGCTGGGATTTTTGGTTTTGGGATTGCAATCTCGGATGAATGCGAGTTTGGGGCATGAGTGCATGGGTTGGGTTTTTGGTTTATTTGGCGTTCTGGTCATAGGGCTTCTAGTTTTCTAGGGATTTCTGGGTCGCAGGGGAAGTTAGTGTGAATGCAGAGAGGACTGATCTTTTATTCACTTGCATGGTGTTGCATCATTAGGAATCATTGTCGTGGTTACTAGCATCTTGGGTAGCGTAAGCTACAAGCGAGGGGTTCTGGGGAGGGCAGGGTGAGCTGCAAATTTGGGCTTTTGGGGCTTTCTTGGGATCATGGTGTTTTTGGTTTTTTCTAAGTTTTTTGGCTTTCTTGGCATGGATTTAGCAGGGTTTTTGGGTATAACATGACTAAAAATTTTGACTTTGGAGAGAGAGTAGCGTGACCACAAAGATTTTGGATTTTTGAAGGCTAACATGATTACAAAATTTTGATTTTTGGAGGGGAAATAATGGCCAGTATGACTGTAAATTTTTGATTTTGAAGGAGGCATCGTGACTTGACTCTTGAAGTTTCAGTCCCTGGCAACATGGTTTTGCAAATTTTTTGAGTTTTCCAGGGCAGCGTGACCTGAAAATTTTGGGTTTTTAGAAGGAAACCAGCATGACTTATGAAAATTTTGGCCTCTCAAGACAACGTGACTTCATTGGTGGGAGTTTTGGGTGGTGAGGTTGTGTGAGGATACACAAATACAATGTTGGATTTCAAGTTATGTTTTTCCCCGCTACTGCGTTGATCTACCTATTATAATCAAAATTTGGAGATTTCGTCGATGGAAGTACTTAGAGATGTTTTCAGTGGGAATGCCCTACGTAACCTGTTAGTGGCTTGCTTGAAGGGCTCAGGGTGTAGCATGACTTGTTTGCAAGCCCAACATAACTTTTTTTGAGAACCTAGCATGACCTATAAATTTTGAGAACTTTGACGTGACTTGGAGATTTTGAGAACTTCAATCCCTAGGCTTTTCAGGAGGACATGGCCAGTGTGAACGTGGGTATGTTTTTAGAACAAGTTATAGTTCCAGAGTAAGCTAGAATGTAGGAAGGCTAGCATGATTTTTGGAGATGAAGATCCAGCGTGAGCTGCTGGGGGGTGGGAAGGCCCAACATGACATGGTTATAGGGGAGTGGCTGTAGGGAAGGCTTGACTTGGTGCATGACTCGGTCTAAATTTTGATTTTTTTGAAGGGCCCAACATGATTTGGTTGGGAACCCTACATGACTTGATCTACATTTTGATTTTTTTGAAGGGCCCAGTGTGACTTGTTTGAATAACCACTAGTGTGAGTTGCCCTTGAGGGGTTGTGGTGTGAGTGTTAAGTCTTCCTTGCTTTGAGAGGTAATTTGCCAAGATGTTCAATGATTTCTAAATTTTATATTGTTTATATTGTTTATTATTTTTCTAGGGTTGATGATTCAAACATGGATTTTCTCTGAAACTGATTTCAATGTACCCCAACAAGCATCAGATTACAATAAATAGATGTTAGTGTCCTTGTCTCATGGGGTGAAGTTAGTGATTCAAAGTGTCTATTTATGTGATTTTTGATTTTATGTAGTTTTGCCCTATGGTTAGCACTTAAATTTTTCACTTATTATTTTTTTGGCCATGTGTAGGGGACCTAAATCTTCTCTCCTTGTCATTGAGCTTGTCAGTGTACTTGCTTGGTTTGGCCCCCTTGGGCCAGACACACCTCCCTATGACATGAAAATTGGGCCCCATGTAATATGGTTTCGTCCTGGCACTAGTTCATTCTTGTCGTTTATACTGCAAAATTTCATTGTTGTCATATGATCTCATCTAAGTGAATAGATGGCTTGTGATATTATTGAGACCGTGTTGCCTGGGTCTACACAAGACATGCTAGCCTTTATCACTGATATCGATGAGGGACTTTTTAGAGTGGAGGGAGGCCCTGTTGAGGGTCCTATATCCACTCATCCTTTAACTCATGTGTGGGAGCTATCTACCTATAGTTATTATGAAAATAGCAACATACTTTTCCTAGCCCTCTGTGTGCATACTTTATTTCAGAACCCACTCGGAATAGTATATAAAGTGGACAAGTATGCTCCTTTGTGTCTTACTTTAACTTGTGATTTCTTTTTAATTTTATGTCATCATCAAAATGTGAATGTTGTTTTTCCATGTAGGCCCCATTTTGATGAACATGGGATGCGTGATGATGATGGTGGCCTTGGTTTAATGCGCACAATGCTAGAGACATTTATGGTAGGCCCCATTCTTTGTGCTATAGTGTTAGACCAGAAAAAGATGGTCCTTGTTGACTTCCATAAATAATTTTCAAGATCCTTTGAGCGTTGGTAGGCTCGCAGTTGGTTACATAGGGATTGGTCTCCTAATGGGCCAATTTTTCCTCAAAGGATTGATCATGTGCCCACCTTGCCTTTTCTAGTCATAGATGGTAAGTGACTACATCTTAGACTCCATTTTCCTTTTTTTTGCATCATTGTGTGTCATATACCTTTTCTAAATTTTCACTCTATGTTTTTCTTTTACAGTAATCATCCCTCCCGAAGGAGTTATGATTACCACAAGGCATACTGAGGCTACGTTTTTTACGAAGTATGGGGAGGTAGAGCAATCAAAAAAGTGATTACAGAAGCGAGCTTTTGATTTGTTTATTGGTCACCTCACCCTGATTGGTTTGATGGACCTTTTTACAACCTTGACTCCTAGCATTTCAATAGCTGAGATGGTTACAATTGTTGACTCTTTCAGTGGTGATGCTTCTCGTTTTACCACATGGGTTCAGGGAGTAAAGGTATCATTCCACCTAACCACTGAGTTTCTTTCCGATCTTCTTGGCATTCCCATGAATGGTTTCATGGTAGCTGTTGACAAAGCAACTAAGGAAGGACATGTCATAAGGGAGCTTGAGAAATGGTTGGGTGTGTCTAAGGGCCCTAAGGGATTTGCCATGTGAGAGGATACCTAATCAATGGAAGTGAACTTCTTATATCTTCTCTTTTGGGCATAGGCATTTCCCAAATCTCTTTCTCAAGGGAAAAACCTTGGGGTTGAGTCTGCGCATGTGATGTGTGCAGTTTTGGAGACAGGCATGTGATACAATTGGGCACAATTTCTAGGATCTAGCCTTCGTGGGGAAGTTATCAGGTTACATTCAAGCATGCATGCAAAATCCTACTTCAACTTTGCCTTCTTTGCGGGATACCTATGTAGGTTCACTGAATTCCTAGTAGTTCATGAGGATAACCACTACATTTTGAGAGACCGTTCGCAACTATCCCGCCCTTGGGTATGCCACTTATATAGCAAGACTAGATCCCAGGACCCACCAGAAGACATTGAGGAGTCCATATCAGTTACTAGTAGAGGTGTGGCCAGCCGTTCTCATCATTCCCATGATAGCTTGGGATTGGAACCACCTAGGCTATGTGCATCTATTAAGAGGACTGAATTCTTAATTAGTGAGATTGTTGGAAAGTCCAAGGCATAGGTGAAAAAGAAAGAACGTCCAAAGGAGCTTACTTTAGATGTGAGACCCCCAAGGACAAAGAAGATTCGATTTATACTGCCAGTGGAGGGTAAGTGGTTTGTTTTATTGTTACATATTTTCTTTTTGGTTTATATGCTATTGGATGTACCTATGAGCTATATCATACTAACTTTAAGGTTCTAGTGTTATTTTAGAGGAAAGTACAGAGAAGGAGAGAGAGGTCATGGCTCCGATACTTGAGGAGGAAGGAAAAGAAAAGGAAGAAGCAATTGAAGGAGAAATTCTTGCTGCACAAGAGGAGGAGGGAACAAGCAATGTGGGAATGAAGCTTGTAGATGTCTTGGATGCACTTAGGAATTCAAGTGATGAAAGGGATGTCCTTGATGGTTTCTTTGATAGATCTTTGTAGCTTGGTGATCCACCCAGGCTAGATAGCAAAGGTCTTTTTGGTATGTTCCTCTTTAGCTCAATCTATATGCTATGTATTTTTATTTTTATGTGTTATTTTTGATTATTTTGATAATTTTGTGGTAGATGCTGAAATTCTTGAGGCACCTATATCCCGGGAAGCGGCGTCAAGATGATAGGTTCCAATTGAATAAACCTGNAGGAAAAGAAAAGGAAGAAGCAATTGAAGGAGAAATTCTTGCTGCATAAGAGGAGGGAACAAGAAATGTGGGAATGAAGCTTGTAGATGTCTTGGATGCACTTAGGAATTCAAGTGATGAAAGGGATGTCCTTGATGGTTTCTTTGATAGATCTTTGTAGCTTGGTGATCCACCCAGGCTAGATAGCAAAGGGCTTTTTGGTATGTTCCTCTTTAGCTCAATCTATATGCTATGTCTTTTTATTTTTATGTGTTATTTTTGATTATTTTGATAATTTTGGGGTAGATGCTGAAATTCTTGAGGCACCTATATCCCGGGAAGCGGCGTCAAGATGATAGGTTCCAATTGAATAAACCTGCCTTGCTTGTCCCACATCAACTGACCCGTTAAGGCCATGGCTTGAGATGCCTAGAAAAATGGATTTTGTTACGGGCATTGTCGATGAGGTGGTCACCTGCTTACAAGAAGCTCATCCAGAACTAGGTGTGTGTACATTACACGTCATGCTAAGTATCTAGTTTTACTACATTTCTTTTTGTTTATTTTCGATCATGCCTAATTTATGTGTGCACCTGCAGGTGCCAAAATCCAGTGTGATCCTTCTAAAGCTACCCACATTGATGCTCTCCCTAAGTTACTAGGGGATATTAAGCAAGTCCCAAGAAAGATCTATGATGCAGTTTCTAGTTGCATCATACGGAATGCCAAGATAGTTTGGACTTTAAGGCGTTCGATTGAGTATCTATGGGATGAGGTTCACACACTAAAGGAGATACTAGCAAAAGAGAGAGAGGAGAAAAGGGATCTTTAGTCTCGTTATGACTTTTCTGTTGCTAGGTTGTCTAGTGATAGCACATGGCGCTCATCAGAAATCACCTATGCACATTATTGGATGATTTTAAGTAGTAAGGTGCACGCTACACAGGACTTAGCAGAACAAAGATCACATATAGATTTATTGAACAGGAAGTGTCAAGATTGGAAATCCTTCACTGCCAAAGTATGGAAGTGGGGCCAAGACCAAAAGGATCACAAGCATCAATATAAGAAATGGTTGAAGGAAGAGTCAGTTGAACATCACCAGTTTGAGATGTTCATCGATGGGTTAGGTTTTCGACCCTCTTATGACCGGTTTGTCGAGTGCACCGAGGTGGAGGGATATCTAGAGAGAATAATTATGACTACCTCTGGGGAGACTGCGACAAGCATGTTCTCTCTTGAGCGCCCTACTTGGACCCTAGTGGACAAGGGCAAAGAACTCGCTGGCATTGACCTTGGCTTGGAGGAGGATTGGGAAAATGTGCCCAAGAAGGAGATTCTACGGCGTCTAGAGACCAGCTTGGAACCTTCCTCACTTGTGAGTGTTTTATTGTGGCATTTATTTTTATATGATTTTATTGTTTTCATTGTTAGTGTTACTATTTTTTTGATTTTTGTGCTTATGACTTGCTTTATTACCCTTACCTGTTTTGTTTTGTTTTCTGTTTTCTATTTGTAGGGACATGTTAATGATGGAGTTGGCCTAGTGGAGTAGGAGTGGATGATGAAGAGGATCTTGGGGATTAGCCCCATCCATGAGCTTTGCGTTAGTCAGGCTTAAGCCATTAAGTGTTTTTAGATTTTTGGATGTTTAATAGAATGTATAAAGACTGATGTAATGACCTGGATTTAATTTTGATATAAAATGGTTGCATTCTTTCATTACTTTGCTATTCCATGTATATATATATATATATTTGTTATTTTTTATGTTTTTCATTTTTTTCTTTGTTTTCTCGAGTATATTGTGAACATGTGCATGCAACTAAAGGTAGCATAAATTTCTAAAATGTAAAGTGACAAATAAGGTAAATATTTGAAAAAGAAGGCAATGACCATGCATGAATCTAAATTGTAACTTGTAACTTGTAAGCAAAAATTTAATGTAAAATGATGGGAGTTCATTAATCTGTAACTTGTTGGCTCTAGTTTAAAGCCATTTCGGGCTAGGTACATTAGTTTAGAGTCATGATGGACTATTGCATCTGTTGTTAAAGAAAGAAAGGATTACCAGTTTTGTGCCATGGTGGGCCAAAGGTAGTAACGTTTTTAGAAAGTTTTAAATAGAATCGACCATTTCTGATCGTGACTAGTTTAATGTCAATGTGAACATTCGTTGGCCATTTAACGTTATACCGGACAATTAGTAGTTTAACGTCATTTCGGACATTTCGTAGTTTAACGTCATTTTGGAAATTTCGTAGTTTAACATCATTTCAGACATTTCGTAGTTTAACATCATTTCAGACATTTCATAGTTTAATTCTATTTATTAAGTTTCTTTTCAATCCTTTATAGTTTAACATGTGGGGTTGAGCATGCGGTTAAGATTTTATACTCACCCTCTCCTTCATTGGTGATATCAAAGGGTAATTTTGACCAAGAGAAATTAGTAGGGATGGTGCCTATGTTTGTATTGTCTAGTGTTTCTTCAGTTTCAGTAGGATTGGGAGTTAATGTTGGATTTATGTTTTGAAGTATGCTCATGGTTCCTTGCTTAGGCTTAATGAATTCAATTTTTGATTCTTGATTCACTCTAGGGTGTCAGGAAGTAGGTGGTACTATTGTGTCTCCATATATGATGATCTCACCACCCTTGTAAGGTAGGTGGATCTCCTGATGGATTGGTGAGGATACGGTTTTAAGTTGAGCCATCTAGGGATGCCCCAGGATCAAATTAAATTCTGGCATTTCATTGGCTACTGTGAATTCAGCTGATGTGGGGAATTGTTCCCTGGCTATGAAATCTAAGGTAACCATACCTTTCACTCCAACACGGGAACCACTGAAGGATTTTAGAAAAGAAGTTGTCGTGGGTTATATTTGTTTATTAAGTACTACCTTTTCGATGACGGGAAAAGGTATTACATTGGTTGCTACACTGTCATCGACATGCACTCTACGTATCTTGAAATGGTTAACTTGTATCATTATGAACATAGGGGTTGTAGTAACTTTTCCTGTTTTCTCATCTAGCTTAATGTCCTTAGCGCAAAACTCTAGGGATGTAGTCTTTGATTCTTGAGGTTGTGCAGACAATACCTCATGAATGGATGGTTCATCTGTAGGAAGGTCCTCACTAACAAGGACCGAAGTTAACACATGCATGAAAGCTTCTTGATGTACTGATGAAGTCATTACTAAATCATGCAAGCTTAAAGAAGTATTCTCCTATTTCAAAGCTTGTGTGACCCAGGTCAACGCATTCACTAGGTCTTTACCATTTGGGGCACCCTTGTCTATAGAGATTTGGTCCATTTGACCTAGCATTCATATTTCCCATGGAGGGGTTTTTACTGAAGATGCTTGGTTTTGGACATGACTCGTGACATTATCCTCATTTTGATGACCTGTACCAGGCTCATTAATGGGCAAACCGATGGGAACAACCTTTAGCGGTGTTGGCTTTGGTGGTCCCAATTTGTGTTGATGGTTTTCTCTTTCCAAAAGTTCTCTTGTTAGTCTATCGGCAAGACATTCTCGTAGAGGTCACGGGGGAATGGAGGTGGGTTGTGTATTAGGGTGTTTTTGCACTTGGATCACAAAGGGAATGGGTTGGTTTTCAGATGGTGTGGTCAAATGGGGAATGGAGGTGGGTTGTGTATCAGGTCAAATACTACTTCACCCCTATCAATCATGCGTTGTATATCCTATTTCAATGTAAAGCAGTAATCAGTCCCATGACCACACTGTTGGTGATATTCACAAAACCTATCCAACCTAAAGCCTTTTGGAATGGGGGGTTCATTGGCTATTGCTAAGGCTAGATTTTTGGCCAATTCACAAAATTGATCATGTCTTTGAGAGGCCGCAGGAGACATTTGTTTGTGTTGAATTAGCCCGACCTTTAGAAGTTGATCAAGCAATTGTGAAGGCTTCATGGGCAATGGTGTGTATTGAGTGGGGTCTTTTCTTTCAAATGTATGGGCATGACCTATGTTGTTGTTTCTGTTTGAGGAATTTTCGGGTGTAGGAGTGGGTGTGGTTCTTTCATAGCTGTTTGGGATAGTAGGTTGTTTTCCTTTTTGTCCTGGATGACTAGGTTGGGATGTTTCAGCCACTACTGCTACCATTGTTTTGGATTTATCTTTCCTCGTATGTTGGCTCCTAAACGTTGAGTAGGCTGGGTCATTACTTGTTTGTGCAACCTCTTCTATGTCTTTAATTTGTACAAATTCCTGACTCAAGGTACGAGGTTTTAAATAGTAAAGCTTCGATTTAATGAAGTCATTTGTGGCTGCCTTAAGGATGGTAAGCAGATACATTTCAAGAATAGGCTCATGAAGTTCATTCAAGGCTGCACTCCATCTTTGAATAAATTTTTTTGCTGGCTCTAAAGGTGCTTGTTTAATTTGAGTCAAGCTATCTAACATGGCTTTAGGTTTCAGATTGTATTTGAAGCAGGTGACAAAGTGGCGCAACAAATCCTCCAGAGAAGATATGGAGCTACGGGGTAAAGCTCAGTACCAGTCTAAGGCTTTTCCAGTTAAGGACATAGCAAACACATGCATAATTACATGGGGCCATGCCTGAAGCAAAATACTTTCGGTTCGAAATGTCACGAGGTGGGCATTTGGGTCTCCCTCTCCATTGTACTTGGTCAGCTGGGGTAATGAGACTCCCTTTGGCAAGGTTAAGGGTGGAATTAAGGAGTCAATTGGGTTATCTTGATAGAAATCTAGTACCTTGACTTCCTCATTGTTCACAGTTTTCAGGTGTTTTAATTCTTTTTCCAACGAGTGCATCATTTTTTGTGTGTTTGCCCATTCTTGGGTGGTAGGAAAACTAGTGGATTGAGCGGATTGTGGATGATAATGGTTCAATTGTTGCATTGTTTGTGGAAAGAGAGGCTGTTGGGCTAACATTTGTTGTGGTGGGATGGTATTCGGGACTGAGACTACCGGTGGAACCCATTGCCCAGCCACAAGTTGTGAAGTAACACCCTGAACGTGTTGGGTTGGAGTAATCAATGGTGCCCCGTGGATCTGCACCTGAGGTATGTAATGGGTGGATGTGGAAGCTGGTATGATTGATGGCATTCCAATTACTTGAGATCGAAAGATTGACCCTATGTTAGTTTGGGGAGGGAGTTGTTGGGACTGTACTTGCAAGGGTACGATGGAAGTGGACGCATTAGAGTGAATATTATTGAGCATGGAGAAGATAGGAATGGAAGCGGGTATCTCTTTACGGTAGATTGGTGCTCAAGTATTTGCGAATGAAGGAGGAAGCACGGTTTCTTCCAGAAAAGGGTGGAATAATGGGATTGTATAGGCATGGGGACTAACGGTGTGGTAGGAATCTCCATGTTCAGATTGGGCTGCAAAGTCATCTTCCTCATCTTGAGGCTCTATTGGAGGTAGTTGTAGGGCTTGACTTCTTGCCATAAGAAGCTGGGATATGAGTTTATGATGGTTTTTGGATAGCGGGATTATGTCGAATGCTGAGGGGATGAACTCATGTCCTCCTTTGTGGATAAATTCATATTCTCACTTCACTTCCCTCTCTATACGGTTGATAGGTAGGTTGGCTTGGATCTTGACACAGATGAAGTTATACTGTTCAAGTGTAAGAGTCACATGAGTAGGACCTTTGCCTTGTACCCTGAGTGACTAGCATGTAGGGCCTTGGGGATATACCTATTCAATAATAGTTATGGATTCTGTGGCAGTCATAGGGTTCAAGGTTTTGGCCCCAAAGTCCAAGATCGGAAGCATTGCTGGGTTGGTCTGGAAAGATTCTATAATGAATGTGAGTAAATTGGGCTAGACGAGTTGACCATGAGCGACCACATCGTGACTAACAACAACATGACTAACCACGTGAGAAGTACCTACAACGTGACAAACAACGTGTTGCCAAAAGTAGCATGTATAGCGTGACTTAACTCACATTGTGTGCAACTAGCTTTAGCATGAGCAAGCTCAGCGTGTGTGACAAAGTCAGCGTGAGCAAGCTCAGCATGTGCAAGATGATTTGAGTTTCAGCATCTGGCAACATTAGTTAGGTATGTTTCGACTAGATGATAAACAAGGTGGCCCTCCTTCTAGCACCAATTTACTATACTAACCTAAATTGTCAGTGTAAGACTAGAAGGAAACAAACACCGAAAGATTGTCGGGCAAGCACAGCTGACCCTGCCTTCGCTTGAGGGCAAGTTGGAAAAGGGAACGAAGGTAGAGTGCCATGGATGGTCTACAGGAAAATCAACCAAGGACTTTCCCAAACATAAACTATGGCTTGCGCTGGGGTTATCATAATTGATGTCTTAAAACGTGAATAGTGCACATAAAATGTAAATAGAAATATATGCAGTGTATTGCAAATGGAACGTAAATAGAACAGAAACTAAATGTAGTAAGCAGAACGTAAACAGAACATAAACTAAATATAAAATAGAGTAAACAGAAATAATGGTTGGTTGGCAAAACAAACTAAATTGTATTGCTTAGAAAAGATGTGCACTGGTCAAAGTGTAGCTGCATGTATGGATGGTAGGTCAAACGCTGAGCCCCGGGATGATGTGATGCAATGATGTGATGAATTGCTTGGATGCCAGGAGTCAAGTATGCCAAGCGCCCAAGGATTGTTGGTTTGTTGTATGTTTTCAGAATTACCAATGTCTCCGATTACCAACCCCCATTTATGTGAATCGATAGGGTATTTATAGGGCTAGTTCAGACTCTAGTTTGGAATTCCAAAATGGAATCAACGGTTGGGATTTAATAGAAAAACAGATCAAGTGACACGTGTCCGACGGACAGCCATGTGTGAGTTGGTCATGTGCCAGCAAGCTACGTTTTTGGCTAGGTACATTGCATTTTACAACTCGTGGGTTACTCAAGCCCATGGGAGTACATACAATTTAGACCGTGAGGGCTCGACATGCCCAAAAATGAAGAAAATTACAAAGAAAATCAAAGGAATTGATTCCGGCTCACTTGAAACTTCTTGGTCCCTAAATCAATTACTGTAGGATGTCAATTTGAGGGGTTCCGTGGCTATTTGAGGTGTTTCTATTTTGCCAAAGCCTCCAGCGTGAGTGGATGTGGCTCTAGCATGAGTTCATTTGTGTTTACGCTACACTCACACCTAGCATGACCTCCAGCGTGAGTCCTAGCGTGCTAGCGTGTGTACGCTGCACTCATGCCTAGCATGACCTTCAGCATGAGTGAGGGAAATGAGACCTTTTGACTCCAAATTTGAATTTTGAAGCCTAATTCTTGAAGTGTGGCTGCTGCCTGCCTTGTGACCTTGAAGATGATATGGAATCTAGGAATTTGAGCCTTGTTCTGGACTACCTTGAGGTTGATGTGTCTTGTTCTTGAGCCCTTTTTGGCAGGTCACGCTACACTTATGCTGCAGCATGACCACAACGTGACCTGTAGTGTCACCTGTAGCATGACCTGCAAATACCTATGAAAACTTGCAATTTTTGATTTTTGGAACTAGAATTTTCTAGAGGTTGTAGCTGGAGGTTGTCGATGCTGAGCCTGAGGATGCCCAAGGATGACCTACATGTTCGAAATCAAGTCATTCTAAGTCGGTTCAGAAGCTGTTTGGAGTTGTGAAAGTTGGTCACGCTGGAGGTCATGCTGCAATGTGACCATAGCGTGACCATAGTGTCCAGCATGAATTGTCAACATCTAGCATGAATTGTCAGCATCCAACATCCAGTGTGAGCATCCAAGTTAGCGTGAATGTCATGCCTTATCCAAATTTTCTCTTTGACACTTCGAAAGGGCTTGAGTCATTTTCATTTCAAAGTGTTAGGCCAAAATTAGTGGTGTTTCAGGATGAACACCTATGGGTGAAGAGAATGCTAGCTCTTCTATCTTGAGGCTACTTTTGGCTTGAGATGGAAGAGGATGTGGAATTGTACATGAGAACCTGTCTAGTGTGTTAGCTAGACAAGATAGAGAAGAAGAAGTAGGGTGGGCTTCTTCAACCCCTCCCAATCTCAGAAAGACCATGGGAGTCTGCTTTCATGAATTTCATGAAAAGCTACTCACAAGGGGATGGGAAGGCATCGGTATTGGTTGTGAACTATCGGTTCTCTAAATACACTAAGTTTGTAGCTACACCTTAGGGGTGCATTGCAGAAACAACTACCGAACTCTTCTTCCGGCATGTTGTAAAGGTCTTTGGCGTACCTTGGAACATTGTAAGTGATCGAGATGCACGGTTCATAGGGAAGTTCTAGGTGGTGTTGTTCTCTTTTTATGGGCTCAAAATTGAAATTTTTCACAGCTAACCAACCCCAGATGAATGGGCATACCGAGCCGGTGAATGCTCTAATCGAAAAGTATCTTCGCCACTTTGTCACCACAAGTTAGCAGAATTGGGTCACATTGTTGGACACCATCCAATTTTGCTACAACTTGCATCAAACTTCTTCAATAGGGTTGAGTCCTGCAGAGTTGGTATTTGGGCATCAACCCCCAATACCATTGGAGGTGTCAAGATCAAAGTCACAAGGGAAATGCCTAGCGACGTATCACTTTGCACACGATAAGCAAAATTTGTATGAGCAAGCTCAAGACAGCTTAGCCAAGGTGCACAAGCACATGAAGAAGTATGCCGATTAGAATCAGAGGGTGGTCGAGTACAATGAAGGGGATAAGGTCTTGTTGAAACTTACTCCCAAAATTTGGAAGAAGGTAACTGATAAATGGTACCACAAAGGCCTTCTTTAGAGGTACAATGGACCGTTTGAGGTTGTGAAGTAGGTAGGCAATGTGTCCTATCATTTGAAACCTCCAAAGTGGATAAAACTCCACCCAACGTTTCATGTAAGCTTCCTCAAACCCTTCTATGAGGATGAGGATGTGACAAGGCATCAAGTTAGAAGAGCTTCTTTTGGTGTTCGAAAGGAATTTCAAAGCATGACTGAGAGGATTCTTAGCCATCTAACTAAAGGTGCTACTCGAAAGAATTGGCGAACCGACTACTTAGTCTAGTAGAAAGACTATAGTGAAGAGGAAACCACATGGAAATGTGACATTACCTTATGGTAGTTTGAGGAGTTGATCAAACTTTATTTGGAAGGACTTCCAACGATAATGTCAAACTCATTTAGTGGGGTGGGTTTGTCATGACCTCTTGAGCTATTGCAATCCTAAGCTCATGTGCAGGCATGTGTGAACTACAATTGATCCACACTTGGGGTGTGGAAAGACATCTGGTACCACTAGATGGAGTTAGGTGCCACGCATGTGAGGGGGCTACAATTGGGTTCACCCAGATGTAACGCATGCACATCTAGAGGAAGCCAAGTGCGACGCATGTGAGGGGGGCTACAGTTGAGCTCGCCAAATGTACCGCATGCACATCTACTATCACCAATTGAGGTGAAGTGGATGGAAGACAAAATTGACAATGAGTTACGTGCATACTCTGTGTTGGAGATGCAAGTGATGCGTTTGTAGCGCCAGTCATGGGAGCATACTAGCAAGCTCGGGTACGCCTACACCTATAAATACAAGAGCTGCTGCTCACATTCGGGTAACCCTCCTGTCTCAAGATTTTTTCTATAGAGACATATACTGACCAACATTTCTTTGGACTTGATGGTACAAACCAGTTTCAGGGATATTTGTAAAGGGGCTTCTGCAATCATTTCCATTTACTTCTGCATGCGCCTGATCCTCATGCTGGAGCCTTTAAACTGAATTGACGATGTTGAATTTGATCCTGTTACCTTTTTTCCACGAACCTAACCAAATCTTCTTGATTGCGAAAACCAGAGGACTGTCTGAACATGGCCTGAGAAGCGGAATGCGCACTGTTGTTGTGGCCGCATCCTCGGCCACAGCCTGGACCATGAGAGCATCCGCGAAACGAATCAGATCTAGAAGTAATGATCTAGGCGGGCGGTGGAGCAAACACAGGAGCAGAAGGCACGTAGATCTGGACTCAGATCCAGATCTACCAGAGTTGAAACCCCCGTTTGCAGATCTAGGATTAAACCCAGATCTGGAATCAAATCTGAAACCAGAACCAGGGAAACTCTGAAAAGAGGATGTAGGAGTGCTAGACCATTTGCCATGAGGGCCACGCTTTGGCGGTTGCTATGCTGCACTCTTGTGGTAGCAGTGGGCAGCAGGGTCTACTTTGTGGTGCTATTGCTGTTGGTTGTGCCGGGGCTGTCATTGTGTTATTACCAGTGTTGAGCCAGTTCCAATGGATGTGGAGCTCATTTCATGCAAGGATATGGACAAATCTTCAGTGGGTGCTACTTCTTCACCTCAGGAAAGTTCTCCCAACTCAGAATCTTTAGATTTTCTTTTACCTGAAGATATTTTTGAATCTATTTCTCAAGATTTTTCTGCACACTTTATTTTTTTTCAAATAGTAGCTTATCTACCTCGATCATTAAGCATCAATTTGCATATTAGAACTATTTTACAATCTCACGGAATACAAGTGTTACACGCTCGATACTATGCTCGTAATTTTTTCCTTGCTGAACTTTCTGAGGCTTCTCACATCAAGAAAGCTCTCTCTCTTCGAATTTTTCCTACTCGTAATGCTACACTTATTGCCCGGGCCTGGAAATTTAATTTCAATGTCAGTGACCTAGCCTTTAATATTATCCCTTGTTATGTAGAGCTACCTCATCTTCCTTTAATCTTTTCACCTGTTGAGCGAGACATAGTTAGCGCCTTAGGGCGAGTCATCTCCAACCATGGAATTGAGGTTAACGGGGCTCACTTTTGTTGCTACTCTATCGAACTAGACATTTCTCAAAAGCAAACCACTTTAGCCTTAGGAGCTAGAGGCAAAGTTTTTAATCAAAAGGTAGACTATTTTTATCTTCCTAACTCTTGTAGCTACTGTCATCGTGCAGAGCACCACATTTCTACTTGTCCCTTTCTAGCTAAGAAAAAATCTCAAACCAATCCTCCCAAATCTAGTCCTGTAGTCACTCCTCAACCTAACCCACCAATTGCTCCCATTAAGTTCGGTTCTACTTCTAACAATGCTTCACACCCTTCTTCCTCATCTGCTCCCTTCAAGGCAAGAGTCTCCCAATCCCATTCTCTCATTAAGGCCAGGTCCAAAGCACCAATCATCCACTCACAATTAGTCCAAGATTCACTTTTACGTGATGAGTTTGTCATGGTAGGGGGAAGGAAAAGGGCCAAAGCATCTAAAACCACTACTCCTCCTTCCTCTTCTTTGCCCAAAACTAACCCATCTTTAACTGTCAATACAAGCAACTCCTTTGCAATTCTTTCCACTACTATGACAATTGACACTGCTAATCCCAATCCTTCTACTACCCTGTCACTCATAACATCTAGAGCTTCTCCATGAACCTCTTATCTTGGAATTCCCAAGGCCTAACTGATAGGCTTCGTCGCAAACGAGCTAGCAACTTTCTCTCTAGCCTAAATCTCACTTTGGATTTCCTTCTCCTCCAAGAAATCAAGATCTCAGCCAAACAATTATCTCTTTTAGCCCACTGGTTTCTTCCCCATTCTTCTGTTCTTGCTACTTCTCATGAGTGTGGAAAAGGTGGCGCAGCCATTCTTTGTCCAGCCTATTGGAAAGACAAACTCCTTCAACATGGGTCCGATTTAGGTCACCGAGTGGCCTGGGCTGTTTTCTCATCCTCACATGATCCCTTCGGAGTTTGTTCTATGTATGTCCCCAATGACTCTACCGAACGAGCCCGATTGTGGCATGAACTCACTTATAGCCTCCCTTCTATTCCTTGGATTTTTGGTTGTAATTTTAACATGATGGAATTCTCTCATGATAAGCTTGGGGGTGTTTTCTCTCAACTTCTGCATCATGAATTTCAAGCCTGGTCAAATTTTAAGAAATGTTTCTATCTTTCGGACGGCATCGCAGACACTGCTAGTGGCTCTCTAAACAACTTCACTTGGAACAATCTTCATAAGGGGCAGGCTTGCATTTATAGTCAGTTAGATAAGTATTACTTTTCCACCCTTTCTTTTTGGTAGACCCTTTCTACTACTAAAGTCCACCAACATGCAACCTTATTTGATCATTTCCCTATTACTTTATCTATGTAGATCCATAATGACCACCAACGACAGAATTATCATCTCTTTAGGCTACATAGTCAATGTTTCTCTTCTCCTTCTGCCCAACAACTTCTTTCTAGTCTGTGGAACACTGAACCAAGACCCTTTGGTCCAAAGGGTTGGATCCACTGGTGGCTTCGAACTACTAGTAGAGTTAGGAATCTCGCCCATCGTTATGGTAAGGAAGTTGCTTCTCATTCTCGGCAAGAGTACACCAACATATGCTCTACCATTGAGCACCTTACGACCAAACTAACTGATGATCCCTTCAATAGTCACCTTCAAGGGGAGCTTTCCAGAGCCCGTATTGCCTTTCAACATTGGGAAGTATATAAGGCACAAGGTGCCTTGATTAAAAGCTGCCTTACTTGGCTAAACATTCAGGATGAGCACTGTAAGAAATTCTTTAAGTACCTTAATCGATCCTCCCCTTCACCCTCTTTAGATAAACTCTCCATAAATGGATCCATTATCACTGACCAAAATAGTCTTCTCTCTTATCTTAAGGAACACTTTGAGGCCTTATTCACCACTACTCCTATGGATCCCGCATCCTTTGTGGTAGCCACTCTAAATTATCCTAAACTGGTTTATTCTTCTATGTTGACAATTTTAGAAGTTGATATTACTCCAGTTGAGCTTCGACAGGCTTGCTTTAACCTAAGCCCTGGGAAAGCCTCGGATTATGATGGTTTTCCAGTCGAATTTTTCCAGAAGCATTGGGATCTGGTAGGTTCTGACCTCTTCCTTGTTATCAAAGAGGCTACGCTTACTGGTTCTTTGTGACCAATCTTAAACCAAGGGATTATTTGTCTTCTCCCTAAATCAGGAGATCCTACTTGTATCTCCAATTGGCAACCTATCACCTTACTTAATGTGGTTTACAAAATTTGGGCGAAATGTTTGGCCTTGCGATTAAAGAACATCCTTACCCTTATTATTTCCCCCCAGCAAACTGGCTTTGTTCCAGGAAGATACATATTAAATAACATGGTGGCTGCTTGGGAAGGTCTTAAGTGGGCTGAGGATGAGGGTCAGGATATCCTCCTAATGAAGCTTGACTACGCTAAAGCCTATGATAACATTAAGTGGGACTTCATTATCCAAATCATGGCTAAATTGGGTTTTGGCCCTAAGTTCATTCATATGGTAGAATGCTTGTTCTCATATGCTACTGCGCGAATCGTGACTACCTTCAGCATCACTTCTCCATTTTCTATTCATCGGTCTGTTAGGCAAGGTTGCCCTCTTGCTCCTTATCTCTTCATCATTGCTGCTGATTTTCTCTGTCATCAAATCAGCTTGGATATTCAAAACAATGTTTTATTTGGGGTTCATCTATCTTCTCCTCAACATCAGCTCCTCAATATGCATTTCGCTGATGACTCCTTTTTCCTTATTCAAAACAATGCTGATAATGTGCAGTGTCTCTTGTCTCGAGTAGAGCAATATTGCTTCCTCTCTGGATCTATTATAAATTGGCATAAATCTTTTGTTTATAGCTTCACCAATAACTACAGTCATTTGCCCAATTATAGTTGGAAGCATACTCAAGACCATGAGATCATTAAGCTTTTGGGAATCCCCTTTCGCTTTAGAGGCCCAACGTCAGAGCTTTGGGACCAAGTACTTTCTCGAATTCAAAGAAAAATTGAAAAATGAAAAACAAAACCCCTCACCCTCGCCAGTAAGTATCTAATCTGTAAGTTTATTTGTGCCTCTACCCATGTTTATTATTCGTCATGTTGGGCCCCTTCCCATGCTTCTTATCAAAAGCTTGAACATTTATTTCGAGACTTCATGTGGTCGTCTAAGGACTCCCAAAAAGGGGCTTTCATTGTGTTGCCTGGAATATAGTAACTCTTCCTAAGAACAAAGGTGGATTGGGCCTTTTGAACTCCTTTAAGGAAGGTCTCACCCTTGTTGCTAAGTGGTTGGTTCAGCACCTGGATGCCCCCAATATTATTGGGAATCTCCTTCAGTTAACACTTCGACAAGCATTCCCTAAGAATAGGTCTATTTGGAAGGGTATCCACCCTGTTAATTGGATCCTTTCTCCTCATGACATTATCATTCCTGGAACACATGTTTTCAAAAGCATTTGGAAGGCTTGGCAGGTCTTACATTCTCATGTGAATTGGAATAATATTCATATCAATCCTACTCTTCTTTCTAAGATTTGCCCTTGGTGACTACCCCTATGTCCTGCTCCTCTAGCCACCTCAAATGCCAGGACAACCACCATCTGGTTTCAAAAGGGAGTTGTTTCCCTTAGATGTCTTCGTCTCACCAATCAGTGGATTACTTGGGATATGTTCAAAAACTTATATGGGGCTTCCAGAATTATGCACCATTGCCTTGATAGACTTTATCACTTCATTCATCAGTATTTGCATTTGGATGCTTCGGTTCCTAGTCTCTTCCATGGTTTTCAGTGGACTAATGGATCGAATCTTCTACCTTATAAACCACATGTGCCCTTTCAGTTGTTGCATGATTCCCCTATGATTGTTAATCGCTGCAATCGATCATGGCACAAAGAAGAGTCTAAATAGTTTTGGCTCTCTCTCTTTTCACGAGTTTGGAGCCTTCCGACTCTTCCAAAAATTAAACAATTTCTTTGGTGCCTCCTATATCAAGGCCTGCCTATTGGCAAACGTCGTGAATACCTTGGGATTTCAAACCCTAAGTGTCCTGATGATTTTGTCCACGTTTTTTAGCATTACCCTTTCACTCAGTCTTCATGGGAGTGGGTTTCGAAAATTTTTCCTTTGTGCACGTTTTCCCATGAGGATATTTTATTCGGCTTTCTGGCCACCCCCTCTATTGACCTTCAGTTTCTTTGGAAAGTTATTAGGCCCCTCATTCTTTACTATATATGGAAGCGCAGATGCACTGCTATTTTCCAGAACACTGATTCGTCCAACTCTAACCATTTAAATATTATGGAAAAATCTCAAATTTTTCGCCTTGTGCATTTCCAAATTTTATCTCGTACTTCTAAGTTAAAGTTGGATACTAATCAGTTGTTTTATTGTTTGCAGCTTTGGAGCAGATACACCAACTTGTGCACTCCTCCCAATCTCGATCTGCTACATCGGAGTGTGTTATCATAATTTTGAGCATTTTTAGCTCTTTGTTGTTCTCCTCGTCTTATTAACTCGCAGTTCTTATTGACTCGCAGTTCTTATTGATTCCTAGCATAAGGTTGCTCTTTGGAATGTACTCCCACATCCTGTGAAGGATTATGTATCAAAATGTTTTCCTTCAACATCCACATTTGTCATTGTTCTTCTCCCTATTTATCCATCAATATGTTCAGATGTTAATCATGTACTTTATCTCATTTAATTAATAAAATTTATCTCATTTAATTAATAAAATTCTCTTTTTGGGGTCCGACACCCCCCCCACATTGGGGTAACCTCTTATACATGTTGTAATATACCTTTGTGTGAGTAAAGGTTGGGAGTTTTCTGTAAGTGTGCTTCCATGTTCTTGAGCATTGTTGGGAGTAGCTAGCTAAGTTGGGCACTTAGTGCTATTATTTAGTAAAAATTTTTCTAGTGCGATTCACCAGGTGATAGCAACGATGCCTGTTTGTGTTACCCTTTGGTTGAAAAATCGTAATGGGGAGATGATGACAAACATGATAAATAGAAGAAAAAAAAAACAAACAAACAATTCCAGATTACCAAGGATGTAGTAGAAGAGTAACAAGAAACATGACAAAGGCCCTCAAACACTAATCACCTATAAACGAAGAAATCAAATCCCTGGGTGCCCCTAAGGCCATTAGGGAAACAAGAAACGATTTGTAGATCCATCCTAGCATTCTTTGACAGCATAAGAACCAAAGCTTAAGCTGCGTGTAGAAACCACAGGAGGGTAGCAATTTGTGCTTTGGCAGGGTCTCTGTTTTGAAATGCCCTTGCGAGGAATTCTTAGAATGAATGAATGGCATCCATGGATGCTCCGGCACCGCAGAATTTGGCTCTGCGAACTGGGAATTCTCAGAAATCGATGCCTTTGCAGTGTCCGTGGCGCCTGCAATTCCCGCTGCAAACCCTAGCAACGACGTCAGAGCCTTTGGTCCAGGTCCTGGCAACGATGATGCAGCTTGTGCCGCCCATGTCGGCAGCACCGACGGCAAAACTTTACCTCCAAAACTGTAGCAGCACCACTGTATTAAGAGAACACTGGTGTGAAAGTGACAATCATCTAGATTTAATTGAAGCACTATTTCGGATTTGATTGATTTTATTTAGATTTAATTGAATCACTACTTCCAGTTTGATTGATTTCACTCCGTTANATCACCTTGATGGCTTTTTATAGCCAATTTTAGGGTTAGGGTAACTTATCTTTTTTTTATTTTTTATTTTTTTTTATTTTTTATTCTTCTTTCTTTTTTTATTCTCTTTTTTTTAAAAAAAAAATAAACAAAGGCCCCATGCCAAGCAAGCATGGGCGTGTTGGTATCAACAGTTACGTCACAGACTCTCTCTCTTGAGCTGAAAGGATTAGGTCGAAAGGATGGGGCGTCATTCATGGGCGATGTTGACGGTAACTATACCATTATCAAAACATGACTCATTTTTTTCACGCGTGCCGGCATTGAATTATATGTTTGTAAACCATAAGCGAGCGGGTTAATTGTAAATGATAAAAGCCGCGTCACGAGAATGTCGTACGACTTGTCTTTCCTTTTTTATTTTCCCTTTTATCTTTCAGATTTTTCTGCATGGTACGGCATTGTCTGGTGTTTTTTNTTTTTGCTGCAACAAATTTGCTGCAGTGATGTACTTAAAAAAGAGAAAATTTTACTTAGTCCCAATTGTTTCAAACAATCTTTGAACCTTCTTTCTTTTCTTTTTTTTTTACCTTCACTTGTTTTGGTCTGGTAGCCTTGCCCTGCTGAATTATTATTATTGTTTTCTGAGTGTACTGGTTCAACGTGAGAACGATTGGAGTACGCAGCCAAACAGGAAAGTTTATTGAGATGAAAACTAGTAGCGCAGTCATTAATACATGATAGGGACATCCTAACAAGAATGATCTTGATCTTGTTTAACGGTAATAGATGCTTATAGTCCTTCTTTGGCTTACACTTCAAAAGTTTTGTGCAAATAAAAAAGGCCTTCATAAAATTCATTGCTAATTTGGCTTGATTTTGTCATTTAAAAGATAATTAAGGATATATAGCAAGAGAACCTCGATGAAATCACTCAACTTTCATTCACTCATCCACTAGAGCCCACCTTGACAGAATGAGCATTTTAAGTAGTCCGAAAAATCTAAATTGAACCAGTCAAGGGAATTACCTAACTCATTATCATCATCCTCCAACTAGTCTAGAGTCTCCAAACCTCCCATCCTTATTCATAAATGTTTCATTATCATCATCATTCACCAAGAGTTGGATCCTTATCCATCTACAATTTCTTAGCAAATCCACTTGTTTTGATGCATTAACCTTGCCGAACTTTTCAAAAAATCTTCATTAAGGTTGTTTTCTTTCTGTACATACATTACTCTAACAAGCCGTTATTTATTTTCCAGAGTAATTAAGATCATGACTATGAGCATTGGATTTGAAAAATGCCTTGATAAAAAAACACCAGACAATGCCGTACCATGCAGAAAAATCTGAAAGATAAAAGGGAAAATAAAAAAGGAAAGACAAGTCGTACGACATTCTCGTGACGCGGCTTTTATCATTTACAATTAACCCGCTCGCTTATGGTTTACAAACATATAATTCAATGCCGGCACGCGTGAAAAAAATGAGTCATGTTTTGATAATGGTATAGTTACCGTCAACATCGCCCATGAATGACGCCCCATCCTTTCGACCTAATCCTTTCAGCTCAAGAGAGAGAGTCTGTGACGTAACATGTAACGGAGTGAAATCAATCAAACTGGAAGTAGTGATTTAATTAAATCTAAATAAAATCAATCAAATCCGAAATAGTGCTTCAATTAAATCCAGATGATTGCCACTGTCACACCAGTGTTGTCTTAATACAGTGGTGCTGCTACAGTTTTGGAGGTAAAGTTTTGCCGTCGGTGCTGCCGACATGGGCGGCACAAGCTGCATCATCGTTGCCAGGACCTGGACCAAAGGCTCTGACGTCGTTGCTAGGGTTTGCAGCGGGAATTGCAGGCGCCACGGACACTGCAAAGGCATCGATTTCTGAGAATTCCCAGTTCGCAGAGCCAAATTCTGCGGTGCCGGAGCATCCATGGATGCCATTCATTCATTCTAAGAATTCCTCGCAAGGGCATTTCAAAACAGAGACCCTGCCAAAGCACAAATTGCTACCCTCCTGTGGTTTCTACACGCAGCTTAAGCTTTGGTTCTTATGCTGTCAAAGAATGCTAGGATGGATCTACAAATCGTTTCTTGTTTCCCTAATGGCCTTAGGGGCACCCAGGGATTTGATTTCTTCGTTTATAGGTGATTAG
>MNCI01025300.1:148107-216725 GCA_015680685.1 Gnetum montanum | reverse complement strand
TTGAAAGGCAATGTGCCAAAGTGGGTATACAGCATTTCTCATCTGAACTTGTCTTACAATGATTTGCAAGGCGACTGTTCAGGAGAAAGTAGCAACTCATTCGTTGGTAATCCCAGGCTCACTCAAGGCTGTTCCAACTCCAGCAATGTTCCTTCTAAAACAAAGTCATCGGATCAGAAGACGACATTGATTGTTTGCATTCTCGGCGGTTCGGCTGTTCTTCTTGTTTTTGGTTTAATCATAATTGTGTATGTTAGGAAATACAGGGGAGAGGAAACGCTTCTTGGGCCGCAGCAGTTCTTGAATGTGTCAGAGGAAGAAATCATGCAGGCCACCGACAATTTCAGCGCTCAGAATTTTCTGGGGGAGGGAAATTTTGGACGGGTTTTCAAGGGAATTCTGTCCGATGGAGCTGCAGTTGCAGTAAAGCTATTCTCTGCAGATATTGATGATGATGATGATCCAGCGGAGGCAGAAAGGAGCTTCATAAGAGAATGCACAACACTGGGACAGATCAGACACAGAAATTTGGTGCGGATCATAACAGCATGTTGCAGCGACAGGTTCAGAGCCATCATTCTGCCATTCATGTCAAATGGGTCTCTCCATGATCTGCTGCATCTCCCCAGAAAGGAAGAAGCAAGGCTGATGCCTCTGAGTCTGAGAAGCAGACTGCGAATTCTCACAGAGATTGCCAATGCTCTCTCCTATCTTCACCATGATTGTAGTCTTCCCATAATCCACTGTGACCTTAAACCTCACAATGTTCTCCTGGATGAGGAAATGACTGTCCATGTCTCTGATTTTGGGATGGCTCGTTTTCTCGGTACGGCTACTGCAACTTCGAATTTGCAGGGTTCCATCGGATATATTGCACCTGGTAAGCAACTAATATCCATTGATTTATATCAGTATTTCTTAAATATGCTGAATGCTAAGATTTCATTGATTAGAACTATTGGTTTCTTTAGAATATGGAGTGGGAACCCAAGCATGGAGTAGAGGGGACGTTTACAGTTTCGGTGTGATAGTTTTGGAGGTGCTTACAAGAATCAAACCCACTGATGCTGTTTTGGAGGGTGGAACACTGTGCTTGTGGGTATCTAAGGCATTTGCAGAAGGCAGAGAGCACTGCAAAGAGTTGATGATCAATGGGAGAGATGGGCAGAAGGAGTTGGAAATACTCAAGGAGGAAGAGTGGCCCTTACTTGAAGGGATGTTGAAAGTAGGAGTGTGGTGCTGTTCTGATAAGCCAGAAAGAAGGCCTACCATGCGAGATGTTGAAGCTATGTTCGCTGAATTGTCAAGAGAAGAGGATTTTAATGCAGGACAAAATTTGTATGATGTCGTGGATCGCCTTAATGAGGCGATACCCCAATAAAAGTTTCATGGACAAGACACATCAGGATCGTCCTCCTCCTTTCAATGATTAGTCAAGCTTTTTGATTATCAAAAATTAGAATGCAATAGGGTTGGGTTAAGGAAAAATCTTTTGGGATGTATAAGATACAATTTGGTTGTGCAATTTCTTTTTTGGAATTTATGTATATAAAATTGTCAATTCTTCCTTTTTATAAACTCAAATGTGAATTTTTTTATTATGTTTGAAAAAGTGCCTATCCATGTGTTATGATTAGCACTTTTATCTTTATCTCAATTACATGTGATTAGTTACATGAAAGACTAAATAACCAATTGTCAATAAAATAAAAATAAAGAAAATAACATATGGTAATAATAACCCTATGACAAACAATATGATATGCTTTCGTCAAGCTGGGATTCATGAATGGAGATCTCCCTTGTATTAAGATAATTCTCAAAATACATAGAAAATACATCAAAGATGAGGAGCCAAGCTCAACTCACAACTCTCCCAAGGATCCTAGAGGCCACACTTTTCCCCTCTCAACCCTCAATTGCTCACAATGGAGCCTAAGCCCAAGACAACACACTTATAAGAGATTCTTCTAATCTCTCTCAGATGCTCTTCCTTGCCTCTCACCCAACTTCCTTGCAAAAGCTCTCTTCTTGCACAAGCTCTATTCCCTCAAGAGCTCTCTTGCTTGCCCTTTGTTGGGATGTTTGGCCTTTAGCATTTGCACTTTGGCCCTTTGCACTATAGCACTTGACACTATGGCACTTGGCACTAGAGCACTTGACATTGCGGCACTAACAATGGTGGATTTCATCAATATTTATAAGCAACTAGAAGATAAAATCCCTAGAAACCTTTCCTCAACTCAAGTTGAGGTTCTTTAGATGTTTTCCAAGTCTTCTCACCTTCTCCATAGTCATTTCTATCTTGCTTTGGCTATTTCCTGAATTGAAATGGGCATTTTTGGAAGTTTCTCCATGCATCTAGGTCATCTACTAGGAAAGTCCTACTTTCGAGAGAGACATCTACTGGTTTTGGTAGACATCTACTCATCAGGGGAGATGTCTTTGGGAAGACGTCTCTTTTGAAGGTGCCAAAAATAAAAGTGCTCCTTTTGATGTTGGGGGCCTTCAAATGCCTCCCAACAACTCCCCATAGAGCCTAGAACCTCCTCAACTCATCAAAATAAGTCATAAACACCTCTAAATATACCAAAGCATCCAAGAATCATCCTCAACAAAATCATCATAAAAAAACACATAGTATGTAGGGTAGAGCAAGGGGATCAGAAGAGGTGTCCCTACACTAGCTCTCCCACCCTTAAAAATGTCATGCTTCATGACTTTTCACAAGCTAGAAGGCACCATGCCCCCATGACTCAAGGCCATCACAATAATCATGACTTAATGCATTACATACATTAGAATAAATATCATTGGAGGTTTTGGTTTTGATCTTTCCTTGCTCATGGGGGCTTGTCCTAATGCCCCACCATGCTTCCTTTATCTAATCATCTCCTTGGAATGCTTTCCTTGCATCTCCATGATGACCCAAACCTGCAACAAATAAAGAAAAAGAAAAAGAAAAAGGATTAGGCTTTCTTAATCCAACATCCTTTCTTTGCTTCTTTTCCTTCTTCTTCACCTTCTTCTTTTTGGTGTTTGGAAGACTTCCACTTAGCTTCCTTTCATCACCACCATGTAGATTATCTTCATGTTGCACTTTCATTTTACAGCTAAGATAATCAAATCCATTAACACACTTCAAAATTTATCATTGCTATAATCAATAATAAACATATCCAAATTCTGGAAAATCATATCATTATCAATGTCTTCACTTACATCAATAATGACCTTCTCATAATGACTATCCCAATAGCCATCATCATTAAACAATTTACCATTATTAGTCTTCCTCTCACTAACAATGGCATCAAAATTCATAACTTAATGCTCAATCCCATTACAATCATCATGATGATCATGATGTTCATCATTACCATTTGATGAGCCATGATATCAAGGCTGCGATATCACATCCACAATATCAGAGCCTTCCAAGCAATATCGGACATCTGTTATTGGGGCCTATCTTGTCACCTATAAATAAGAGGTTGGTGCACTTGGTTTGGCAATAGTTAGTTCATTAATCTTAGTCTCTTACCCAAATTATTGCCTTCTTCCCTTCATAGAGTTAGAATTATTTTTGAGTGCCCGTAGTAGGAGTCATAAAGCAAACGAATCTTTATACGAGCATTATGTACCTGAGCATACCTTGTGGCCAAAAATAAAAATGAACTTTGTGATAAACCTTGTAGTATTCAGAATTGCTTATTTAACATTATTTATAGTCATTGAATGCTTCCCTTAGTTAATTAATGTTCTCTCTCTCTCTCTCACCTTGTTAATTCTCCCAAGTAAGCACACTCAGTACAACCACTTCGAGCATGCATGGAACACTTGGTAACCTAGTAACAATTGGTGTTTGGTAATCCCAGTAGTGTTGCAGTAGTTCAATATGTGGACGGCAAGTGAGAATGGATGCTAGTGTTAGGACTAGTTAGAGCATAGTTGATTAGTTAAATTAGATTAGTTACTTAATTAGTTCACTTATCCCTTTGTAACACTAGGACATAAAATATAAAAATATATAAAAAATCATATACCTCAAGTTTACTTAACCATACAATTGCGCTATACAAGTAAGCTTGGGAAGACAATGATTGAACAATTCATCTGGGTTCTGTAAAGGCGTAGTCCTTGGAATTTGACCAGATCATGCGTGTACGCTCGTATTCGTATGGTTGAGTGTAGAGATACCTCACCACTCATCATTGGTGCTGTTGCTGGGGACTTTGTTGATTATGTGCTAGCTAGAACTTAGGAAATATTCACATCGTTGGAATGAACCCTTAGGGTTGGTTATATTACAATTAGTGACACGAAAAGTATTGCACACTGAATAGAAAATTATGTCTCCTTCTTCTTACGAGAGTGTTTCGTCGCTTAGGTCTGATACAGGGAATAATCAGAGGCATAATACACATGATAATCTGCCAATCCCTCAATAGTTTCATGTGGTATACATTCATCCCGATGAGTATATACCAAACTTTACCTTTATCCTTCACTAGGATGAACAACTGCATTGGCGCGATTTAGAAGGTAGCATAGTGTTACCTCCCGATTGCTCAGTCCTGTGCATGCTTCTTCGTGATCTCACACGAACTGGTATGTAGCACTTATAGGTAGAGCACGTTGTGCATGATCATGAATCAAGAGAGTATCAACCCATGGAGGCACAATGTCAAAGGGATCTATAATAAGAGAGACATCATAAATCTATGAAGGAGAAGTGGTTGCTGGATGTCCATATGTCATAAGTGAAAATAAGGGTGGTGAAGCTACCTCAGGAAGTCTCCAACACAATTATGTTCCTTTTGTTGACTTCGATCAAGGGGTTGTGTACTCGAATCTTCACTCAACTATCCATAACCTGGATTCTGGTATTGATAGACACAAAGGGCCTGAAAAAGGAACACAAACACATGACAAAGATGGACATTTTGATCATAACCACGATCGAGGTCGTGACCATCAAAGAGAAGGAAGTAGGCACCATCATGGTGATAGTCCTCCTTCTTCACCTTCATCATCTCCTTCACCCTCTCCTTCAGGATCTAGATGTAGTTGCAAGGAAAAAGACCCTAAAGATAATGGTAAGCGAAACAAGAATCATAGACAAAGAAGTCGAGAAAGGGGACAAGGACATTCTAGAGAAACTCATCATGAGAGAAGGGAGAGTAGGGAAAAACATAGGCATCACAGACGCCATAGATAGTATGATCACGATGAACCCCTACTTGCTACCCAAAGTATGCTAGATATAACTGAGGCTGTTAGAATCCCAATAAGGCATCAAAAGGATAGTAGGATCAAAAGATTAGACATGAATAATATCCCACAATTTGAAGGGGGATACAATTCTAATCCTTAAAATCATTTGCAAGCATTTCACCATGTATGTGCCTTGCAAAACATAGAAAACAAATGGCAAAAACTCAAGTTGTTTCTATGGACATTGATCAAGGAAGCAGAAAGCTGGTATCTGAAACACCGTGAAATTGTGAATCGGCCTCAAGTGAAGATTCACGATTCAGGAAAAAGTTCATGACAGAATTCTGGAAGGTAGAACAAGGCAACGCAAGGCAAAACGGCGCTCGGCATCAAGTCTCCAACTTCCTTACAAATTCCAATTTTTACTATGTTTTCTATTTTTATGCTACATTACGCAACATAGCGTAATGACGCTTAACGTAATTCTTCTTAACACAGTCCAACATCAGAAGGTGACTTACTTCAACAGATTTGGTGAAGTTTAAAGCCTGAGCAGCGTAATACGCGACTTCTCGCATATCCGGCTAAGTCTTTTGTCCAGGGACAGGTTTACACTCTATTACGCAAGGTAGCATAATGAGCTTCAAAAAGGTCAAAAGAAAAGTCCAAGGGAGGCGCAACAGATCGGCCCCTTTCTTTTTGCAGATTGATCACCTTACGCTCGTTACACTACACAGCGTACGTTAGCATAATTTATTGTCGTGTTGATCATATTTTACGCTTCACAACGCTTTACTACGTAAATGAGCGTAAAATAGCCTGACTCACTATTTCCATTCTTTGTTACGCTCTACCACGCGACGCAGCGTAAACAAGTGGAATACAACGTAAAGCCGGCTAAAGCTGTTACGCATTCGCTATGCATACGCACAATACACCGACAAGCGTATTTGTGCATAATCATGAAGCAGCTTCAGCAAAGTGTTGACAGCGTACGTTGCAATGTGACGTGACATAGCTAGTTCGTCAAGACAATGGCATCCGGAAACCTCGGGACACGTGTCATCAAGGCCGTGCCTTTTCTGTATGTTATAAATGCCCTAGTCAGCGAAGAAAAGTCATCATTTCTTTTCAAGACATTTTTGAGAGAAGGGCAGCAGCAGACATCTTTAACTTTTTGGTAGTTATCATCCTTGAGCAGAAACAAGAAACATTCTTGGAGCATTTTGGAAGCAGGAGCAATCACCCCCTTTTGGCGAAGATACAGTTCTCCCATCGGTGATCCTTGGCAGTTTTGAGTAGAGACTATCCAAAGCGAAGAGGATAGATTAGAGATAGCAAGATCATCTGGTGCGGTTGGCAAGATCTATTGGCCAGACACAGTTGGTTGATAAGCATCCGAGCTTGACCTTCCTTGCACTACATCTTTGGCTTTTGAGGTAGACCGAGCTCTATTTTGCACTCCTTGTTAAACATTTTTCTTATTATTTTGTGTATATTTCCACACAAGATAATCGGGATCTTCCCATTGTAACTGTGTATACAAAATACTCGTTCCTTTCAGGTCGAAGTATAGATTTTGAAATCACGCATTTCTCTTAGATCCGATTCCCTTTATCGTGTTAATGTTGTCATTATTGCAATTTATTTACATCATTTTCCTCTCCCTTCACGATATATCGAATTAGATCAGCCCACGAAACGTCTACAATCTTCATCGATTTACTAATTTAGTAAGTCCCTGTCTGATTGACAAGACCATTCAGGGCACTACGGATTCATTTTCTCTAGCACAGCCCTTGCACGGATCCGTGGTTAAGACTGTGTACACGGATTTTGTTTGGTATTCCAGCTACCGACATTTTCTGTCGTTACAGTTTTCTGGTGCTAGAAGGAGGGCCTAGGCTCCAATTCGTATTTTTATGGGTAGCCCTGTAAGCGATCTGTACCTGCGTTGCTAAAACGTAAACGTAATACCTCTAGGGAAGTTTACAAAAAGCGTGAGGTGTAGATCAGTCACAGTAACGATTCCTTTGGAATCCTGCACGATAGAAAGCCAAATCGCGATCTTGCTTGTCCATCGCCTTTTAGATCCAGTCATTTATTACCGTTAATCTACTTGACCAATGGATTCTACATACACAACCACAGCCACAATGACCACAACTGACTCGGGTGCCACATCTGTGAACCCCATCGCCACCGCTAGACCAACCTCTAGTGTTGTAGGACCTCAGGGACCATCGCGTCGTTCATTGAAGTTACAGGGCAAAGACCCCGTATTTACCATCGTGACCCTTGAGGAATACAACTTCATCTGCGTTAAGATCCAGGCAAAGCTTGCCCTTAGCCGAGCCGAGATCGAGGTGAAACGAAACTTTGAGATGATCCACCGAGGGGGTCAGGATTTTACCCCTACTGCCTACGACATTATTCCTCTGACAGAACATTACCACGAAATCATAACACAATTGGTCATGGCTAAGAGTCAGGCTACCTAGGCTATGTAAGAACCTCAGAATGGGGAGGAAGAAGATGACAAATTTGCAGCCCAGTCTGAACATTCGTACCATACTCTGAGCCCCCATACGTATATAAATCCCTTTTTTCCTTACAACGAAGAAGCCTCCCCTCTTAATCCTGCCATGACCATGCAAGCTCACATTCCTGTCATCCCGCAAGCCACTACGCAGCCACTAGGGCTGCAAGTGCAAATACCTCAAAATAACCTGGGGGCGGTCTCATCACCACGCGTAATCAGCATTCCGTCGGTGGTCCCTGCATCCACCGTACCTTATTTCATCCCTCAGATCCAACCCCAAACCATATCTACAACTCGCCTGGTGCAGACTTTATCGCTGCTGCCCCCTCCAACCCAACAGATCATAGCCATTGTGCAACCACAGACATCCCTCCAACAGCCCACCGCGAGTTAGTGAATCATCCCCGCGGCACAACATAACCAGCCTGCGGTGTATGGTGTGCAACCCTTGGTTGCACCCGCAACGCATATTCCGCAGATGGTCCCACAATATCCATATCCCTATCCCGTGCAGCTGGCGGTGGCTAATCTCTCTGCTCAACCTGGTGGATGGTGGTCTTCGTAGGCAGCTTCATCCGCGGGGATCCCTGCAGAACCACCTACCGGTCAAGCCATTCCTCCATTTCCATTCCCAGGCACTGCTCTTCCGGTTCAACCCCCTGCTCCCCCTGCTCAAGCATCTTCATCTACAGGCTTAGATCAAGCGTTCTTACTTATTCAGACCTTCACCGAGGAAGTTAGATGCCTTAAGGCTGCTGGCTCAGACACCATACATATTATGGATTTCTATCAAGATGATCCTATTAGTCCAGTGGTCCCCATGCTGTCATTGCCTCCCGGGATGTCCTTACCCCATTTCACTAAATATAATGGGGAGGGGGATCCCAACACTCACCTGGTCACCTTCAGATCTGAATCTTTGTTGTTACAGCAGTGGCCTCACACAATCATCCATGTCTTTGCGATGTCTCTAGCAGGGAAAGCCTTGGATTGGTATCGAGCCCTCCCTCGCTCTTCCATCTCAACCTTGGAAGAGCTTCTAACATAGTTCGTGACTCGCTTTAAATACAACCTAAAGCTGGAAGTCACATTGGATCAGCTTATGGGAGTGAAACAAGACCTGCTCGAACTAGTCCAAAAGTTCATACATCGATGGAGTGCTACTTTGAACGAAATCTGTGAGCCAATCATGGAGGCCCATTTGCTGGCCATATTCAAAGGAGCAGTTAATGATTTTATTAAATCTAAGCTGTATTATCTTTCCCCCATCTCCTTACATCAGGCCTTCACTCAAACTAAAAGCATCCAAGCTGCTGTGGAGGCTAGCAAAGATCCAGCGTATGTCTCCTACAAAAACACTAACAACAAAGGCAAGGATAAAGGTAAAACAACAATAATGACGATAGCTACGTTGGTTGAGGGCGCTAAGAACAAAAACAAGAAGGCACCTACACCATCACCCGAGACCACGGCTAGTGTGAGCAACACCAGCCAAGACACATTTGCCACTAACAAGCCCCCCAGCAAAAACCAAACTTTGAGCATAAAGATCGCTCAAAGTATGCAGCCCTTCCTGTCAAACATTCGGAACTGTTGAAGCAACTATTAGGGGTAGGATACATTCAGCCTAAGAAGGTATCCAAGGAAGCTTTGAAGCATCACAGACGTCATTATGAACTGCTGAAGAATCCTTCTTTAGCCCTACCTGATGAACCACCAGTTCCGGGGTCTTTCAGGATGGACCATTTCTGTGACTACCACCAGTTGTGTGGTCACGACACAGATTACTGCTGGGAGTTAAAAGATGACATTCAACGCATGATCGATGATGGTCATTTGAAATTAGATGGCAGTAGTCCAACACGTCCGAAAAAACAAGCATTGCACATGTACCAGGATCCGTTGAATGCAAACGACACACCCTACACGATCAATGTGGTGAGTACGGACAGTGAGAGGAAAGTACCACACAAACAACTTTTTGTTTTGCGTGTACCTACCAACTCACCAAGGGGAACAAGCTTTTCACTGGCAGCTAAAGGTGCCTCAAGGCCACCCTTCGTCATTCGGGCGCCTTCTCCAAATTCAACTCAACCTCTCAGTAACAGTAAAGCCACGGCTATGTCCGCGCCCATGCCTAAGGTGCCTTTCATTCTCAGGGTGCCAAAATTACCAGCTGCCCCTTTTACATAGGGGCAAGCCTCTAACACATCACCTAATAAACAAAAGGAAGGGGAGGCGTCTAGTAATGCGGCAAAAAATCACCTTACGCTAGGCTTCGCTAGACCCAGACCTTTGGCCTCTGTACCTTTGTTTGCGCCTCTTGGGCAGGACAAGGGTGCAGAAACACAGCTACCCACCCTCGCCAAGAAAAAGAACAACCCTCTGACTGACACTGTTCCACCCCAGGAGATCTGTCTCTTGGGGTGAATGGAAGAAGACAGGGGGGACAAACAAGCCAACAAAGAACGGGACCTACTCGACGTATTTACGCAGGTCAAACAGGCTCTGAAACAAAAAAATACAACTCTGAGCCTCTAGGACCTACTCATGATGTCCCAAAAACACTGTGAGGCTATGGTCTGCATGCTAACATCCATATCTATGGAGGAAAGCTTACCAGCGGAGGAGGAAGCGATACATGCTGTCATGTTTCCCTCCGATGCTGAGCGACCTAAACCTACCTCGTTGACCTTTCATGACAAATCCAGCAAAGATGATCCTAATAAAGGTCAAGTGACAACTGAACCCATGTTTATCACCATCCGGGTCGGTCAATACCGGATCCAGAGGGTGCACGTGGATGACAGCGCAGCTACAAATGTCATCCCTTATCCCATCGTGGATAGGTTGGGTCTGGTCGATCAGATCAGTCCCTCAATGACAACGTGCGTAAAGTCGTTCAATGGAGCACAGGTTCAGGTCAAGGGAACGATGCGCATTGAATTTGTGCTAGGGGATCAATTCCCAATGGATGCTACATTCCTTGTCGTTGAGGAGATGCCCAGGTTCAACTTAATTCTAGGGAGGTCCTGGCTAGCCCAACTGAGGGCGGTTTCGTCACCAATCCATCAGGAGATACATCTCCCTTACGCAGGAGGAGAGGTTGTAATACGTGGTGATGAAATCACCCTGGGACGGTCAACAATATCGAGGAAGAACGGGGTTCAGAGATAGAAACATCGGATGAACAGACCCATCCTCGAATTCCTGAACAAACCGAAACGAACGATGACAGTCTAGCCTGGGCCAACCTGCCATTTCAAGAAGGTGGTGTAGAAGAGTCAGATTGTAAACCTCCCTGTCCTTACGCACCACTGAGCGTAAAGGCCATAAAGAAACAATTATGAATTAGTGATTGATCTGAATGGCATTTACGCGCATTTTTTACATCTTTACTAATTTGGCCTTTTACGCTTAGCAGTTTGCATTGTCAATCTCCTTTCATATATTCATACATATTTACGCTTGCTATTCAATACACCATTCATGTTTCTTCATATACGCTATTTATGCTCTTTGATCATTTTAGTTCAATTATGTAGAAATGTATGGTATTATCAATTGCGCTTCCAGACTTACGCAGTGGGCCCGCGACAGTCTTAAACTAGTTGTGGCCTGCAACGGCCTTAAACTAGTTATGGCCTGCAATGGCCTTAAACTGGTTCATTGATATCTTACGAGAATGTTACATGATGGCCCGCGACGACCTTAAACTAGCAATTCTATTTCACAACAACGTAAATTATTCAAAATCTTTAACAATTACACTTACGCATTACGAATTGAGAGATAAAACCAATAAAAAATAAAATACATAGCATTCAAAACCATATAGAATACCTTAATGCCGGTCTTTTCAATATCCATATAACTATTGTTCAATTTCAGTTAATAAAATCATGCGTAAGTTACAGTTACGCATCCCCCTTGGTGCCACTATCACCCGTATCCCTTAAGTCAGGCTCCAAGCCTAACAAATCGTCGTCAAGTGGGCTGTCCTTCTTAGGAGATATTCCTTCACGAGGAATGCCATCCCCACGAGGTCCTTGCTCCAATGTCGGCTCCACAAGAGGACGCTCTTCACTATTATGATCTTCTTCTTCTACTTGTTCCCCACCATGTTCGCCTTCGCCCTCTAATTCTTGTACCTGCATACAGCAAATACATTAGCAAAGACTTAACCCCATAATCAGAAAATTTTAGATGCAGTAATCTTTAAACTTACTCGTGACGGTCCCGCTTTCGCAGCAAAAGGGAGTTGTTCTAAACCAACCCATAGATGCTGCATGATCTCATCTTCTGTTAGTTCAGACCATACGCCGTTCCCCAGAGCAGCTCCAGCCTTCACCTTCCCCTTTTCCACACTAGTCCAACGAGGCAGATCAGGGAAGAAAGTAGGGACAGTAGTCTCGCCCCCGGGAATGGTCATTTCTCTTTTCGGTGATGCGCTTATTGTCACCTGATCCTGGAACTTCTCAAATGCTTTAGACGCACCAATGACATCAAGGAATACTTGCAAGGTTTGAGCTTCGACGGTAGAATCACGGTAATGGTGATGATAAGCGATACTTTCTCTCTTATACAGATGCTTGTGATCCTTTTCTTTCTGCCCCCATTCTTGCACACTTGCGAAGAAATCCTTCCAGTCTTGGCTTTTCTAAGATAACATCTCTATCTGCATCCGCTGCTCCACCAACTCCCGACTAGTTTGCATGCTATTCTTGATTGCGGTCCAATAGCGAGAGTAGTCAATCACAGCTGTGCGCCAGTCCTCATCACCCATTGCCCGCGCCTACAGGAACACACATCAGGATTTTAAGTCTCCAACCTCTTTGGCTAGAGACTCCTTCTCCCTCTCTGACCTCTGCAGCCTTTTCCAAAGGCCTTCATTGACACTCTTACTCTCCCACAAGGAGCGAGTCGAGCGTAACGCACATTTATGCATCTCTTCATAAATGCTGTGTGGCACGACTGCCCCGTCAGATGGAGGCTCTGCTGTGTCCAAATCAATGGGCTCCGTTGGGTCCCATCGAAGGCGAGCTCCTGACAACAAACATTATCAATATAAATGAAACATTACAACTTTCTAATAAAATAAACCTATTATAGCTATAACATACCAGCTCCAGGACCGAGGCGCTCGAGGCACTCGATCATATCACTAACAACGCCTTCCATGAAAGCGAATTTGTTAGGAAACTCTCTCCATGTTCTGCTCACAGCGGCAGACGTGGATACATCTTCTTCACCTGTAGCGTAATTTAGCTAAAAATCCTAACTATTGACAAAACCCAAGACATCCAATATGCTTATTACCTCGGCTGATTACTGTGGGGGTGTGTCAACAATCCCCGCCTCCTCCCTCTCCTCATGCACAGGAGTTTGTGCATCACTAGTCCTAACAGCCGGGGCCTCCTCTTCCAGAACTGGGGCCCCTTCCCCACAACTTAATATCATTGCCCCTGCCTCAGGGGTCAACTCCTCTGTAGGTCTTGCTGTTCATATCTCATTCACATTTAGATGATTCAAAATATCCTGAATAAAAATTGTGTAATATAATAACTTTCACCACGTGTCCTTTACGCTTACCAGGTGGAGGTTTACTCCGCTGAAGTCTGACTTGCCTGGTTCGGCCTGTGCCACCTACAGGCTCCACAGAGGCCTCGGTCAAGCAAAGCCTTTTACGCCAAGCCAAAGGCTCCACAATCTCTACCGCCAAGCTTTTCCCTTGCGAAGTATCGCCAATGTAGGTGGGCATCACCCTGCCTATGCTATCAGGGCCTCGCACTCGAGACACCACCAAGTCTTTTGTCGTTATAGACAGAGACTCGCCAATTCCTTCAGGGGGATCCTGTCCACGGGTAGTGCCAAAAATGTGGGTAATCCAAGGTTTGGGTAGCTGATTTCGGTCTTGCTCCACCCAAACCCCATTCCTTTGGATGACAGTACTCTTTGTAGACACTCTTTTGATGGTGTGCTGCTTACTTGCATTAACAGGGACCAAGCACAACGTATAGTTGGTGAAGTCCACGAGGGACTATGCGGAGGACACGTAGAACCAAGGGCTATGGCTTCAAAAATCCAATGCTTAGGGTATTACTGGCCATACATGGAAAAATATTGCCTATCAAAGGTTAAAATTGGTGGCACGTGTCAGCGCTACGCAAATCTTATACACGTGTCACCTACAGAGTTGCATACGACTTAGATAACATGGCCATTTCAACGATGGGGACTAGACATCATAGGTCCCATCACACCGAAATATTCCGTAGGTCATAGCTTCATAATTACCGCCATTGAGTACTTCACGAAGTGGGTAGAAGCTATTCCTCTATGGAAGATCACATCTCAACAGATTTTCCATTTCATCTTAGACAACATTGTAACCAGATTTGGTCTCTCGATGACTATCGTGATCAATAACAGGCCACAGTTTAGTAGTACAGAAAACAAATCCTTTTGTGATAGCCTTGGCATTAAACAATCTTTTTCCTCGCCCTATTACCCGCAAGTGAATGGTCAAGCTGAAGCCACAAACAAGGTCATCATCAATCTGCTCAAGAAAATGCTTGACAGCAACAAGAGGCGGTGGCATGAAAAAATCCTCTATGTGCTATGGGCATACCGTACTACATGTAGGACAGCTACAGACAGTACACCCTATAGCCTAGTCTATGGATCTGAGGCGGTGCTACCCCTCGAATTGCAAATTCCTTCTCTGAGAATAATCCTCTCCACGATTATAAATGAGGCTCAACACATCGAGTCTCGGATCATGGATCTGGATTCAGTAGAGGAGAAGTGAATACAAACACTTGATACAATCTAGAAGTATCAAGACAAGCAGAGGCAAAAGCATCATTACAATCTTTAGCAGTGTCTGATCAAGAAGGGAGATTTAGTTCTCAAGGCCATTCGCGAACCAGTGGGAAAATTCTCTGCAAACTGGGAGGGCCCTTTCTTGGTGGTTGATGTGTATGGCAACGGAGCATTCAAGCTAGCAGACAACGACGGCAATGAGCTACCAAATCCTGTTAATCATATATATCTGAAGTGGTACTACATATAGCTACATCTCCAGTGTGAACATTAGGTATGACAACCATCATCTGCTATGATGCTAAACTGGCAACAACCGTCCGCTACGACGTAAAATTGGCACTCCCTTCACACGTCCGCCACGACGCTAAACTGGCATTTATCATCCGCCATGACGTAAAACTGGCAAGTTGTAACAGTCCACTACGATGTAAAACTGGCAGCGTTGTACAGGTCCGCCACGACGAAAAACTGGCATCTTTTGCACGCGTTCGCCACGACGCTAAACTAGCACTGGCTGTCTGCCATGACACAAAACTGGCGTAGGTAAGTTGTCGTCCGCTGAGACATAAAACCAGTACAGACTTGTCCCTGGGTCATGACACAAAACTGACACCCACAGCACAGTCTGCTGAGACCATAAATCAGCTTTGCCACCGTCCGCTACGACGTAAAACTAGCATTGCTCGGTCCGCCCAGACTTTAAACTGGGACCATGGTCTGCTGAGACTTAAAACCAGCAACGACAATCTACCAGGACTTAAAAATGGGATGCATAAGCTGCCATCATGCAAGTCAAGAGAACGTGTTCCTCTCTGGGCAGCCCCAAGACAAACGGGGTGGGACATTGAGACAGCCCCAACGTCACTACCTCATTGGCATTCTGCTGATCTCTCGAATGTGCTAAAGGGCATACTACTGACCCCTCGGAGATACCGTCACCGCACCAATTCCAGCGGTGGTACCTCTGAGAGGTTAGTTTTGCCGTCCAGAGCCCCAAAGGCATTCTCATCAATTACGACTTTGGGGATATCCGCTCATCATCGCTATCAGGCCTTGGCTTCAAAGATTCATCTGGCTGGTTCTTTACATAACCAGTCAGGTGCGCCGAGTCTGATGTTCTTTGGTGGCGATATGCTGGGCCGAGCATCAAGGTTGAAGACTCTGGCCTCGTGCTATAGTTCCTCCTTCATGGCCCAATCATTTTATCTTGCCTTCAATAGTACTTGTTTCAACAACCTTGCCCGCGATTCGCACAAACAATGGTACCCTCTGTTTTCCTCTTTGGTTGCAGGTTACTTGTTACGAGGATGTCGTTCGAAGGTGCGTTCATCTGAGTGGTGTAATACCGACAACATTTTGAGATAGCTACTTAAGTTGGCCTGTTCACTCGAAGGGTGCATCCTTGTGTCCCTCATAATCCTACCCTTAACCCTTATCATTACTCCTAACTGTCCCATCCACTTCCCGTACGCAAAATGTACACATGCAGCACACGCTTTCTCCATTCGCATTACAATCAAGTCCATAAGCCGGCATAACGCAACTCACCTAGTGGACGCCAAAAAAAAAAGTGGGGTCGGCAAAATGGGTGAAACACATCTCACCCAGGCTATGCAAACGCAACACAATGCATCTATGCAACCCCCTTTAACATAAAATGAAGGCATAACTCCATACAAACGCAATCATAGGAGAAAGCCTATTTGTTTATGCGTAAAAAAGCCATCCCCACCCATTTGTGTCTTCCCCGAACCTCATTTGAGTCTTCCCTGAACCTGTTTCCTCCTATACCATCCTAGCTCTGGATTCCCTCATCTCTGCACCTCTATGTTAACAGGATGCTTCTTGAGTACCTGTTGATAAACACTATTGGTGCTTTCATCGGTCCGATGTTTCGTATTCTTTGTCGACGTCTTTCGGGCAAGCCCTCTAACCGTCAACAAAAGGGGCGATTGAAACATCGTGAAAATTGTGAATCGGCCTTAGGTGAAGATTCACGATTCAGGCAAAAGTTTGTGACAGAATTCTGGAAGGTAGAACAAGGCAAAGCAAGGCGAAACGGCTCTCGGCATCAAGTCTCCAACTTCCTTACAAATTCCAATTTTTACTATGTTTTCTGTTTTTACGCTACATTACGCAACATAGCGTAATGATGCTTAACGTAATTCTGCTTAACACAGTCCGACATCAAAAGGTGACTTACTTCAACAGATTTGGTGAAGTTTAAAGCCTGAGCAGCGTAATACGTGACTTCTTGCATATCCGGCTAAGTCTTTTGTCCATGGACAGGTTTACACTCTATTACGCAAGGCAGCATAATGAGCTTCAAAAAGGTCAAAAGAAAAGTCCAAGGGAGGTGCAACAGATCGGCCCCTTTCTTTTTGCAGATTGATCGCCTTACGCTCGTTACGTTACGTAGCGTACGTTAGCGTAATTTATTGTCGGGTTGATCATATTTTACGCTTCACTGCGTAAATGAGCATAAAATAGCCTGACTCACTATTTCCATGCTTTGTTACGCTCTGCCACGCGACGCAGCGTAAAAAAGTGGAATACAGTGTAAAGTCGGCTAAAACCATTACGCATTCGCTATCCATACGTGCAATACGCTGACAAGAGTATTTGTGCGTAATCATGAAGCAGCTTCAGCAAAGTGTTGACAGTGTACGTTGCAATGTGACGTGACATAGCCAGTTCGTCAAGACAACGGCATTCGGAAACCTCGGGACATGTGTCATCAAGGCCGTGCCTTTTCTGTATGTTATAAATACCCTAGTCAGCGAAGAAAAGTCATCTTTTCTTTTCAAGACATTTTTGAGAGAAGGGCAGCAATGGACATCTTCAACTTTTTGGCAGTTATCATCCTTAAGCAAAAACAAGAAACATTCTTGGAGCATTTTGGCAGCAGGAGCGATCACCCCCTTTTGGCGAAGATACAGTTCTCCCATCGGTGATCCTTGGTAGTTTTGAGCAGAGACTATCCAAAGTGAAGAGGATAGATCAGAGATCGCAAGATCATCTAGTGCGGTTGGCAAGATCTATTGGTCAGACACAGTTGGTTGATAGGCATTCGAGCTTGACCTTCCTTGCACTCCATCTTTGGCTTTTGAGGTAGACCGAGCTCTATTTTGCACTCCTTGTTAAACAGTTTTATTATTATTTTGTGTATATTTCCACACAAGATAATCGGGATCTTCCCATTGTAACTGTGTATACAAAATACTCGTTCCTTTCGGGTCAAAGTATAGATCTTGAAATCACGCATTTCTCTTAGATTTGATTCCCTTTATCGCGTTAACATTGTCATTATTGCAATTTATTTACATCGTTTTCCTCTCCTTTCATGATTTATCAAATCAGATCGTCCCATGAAACGTCTACAATCTTCATCGATTTACTGATTTAGTAAGTCCCTGTCTGATCGACAAGACTATTTAGGGCACTACGGATTCGTTTTCTCCAGCACAGCCCTCACATGGATCCATGGTTAAGACTGTGTACATGGATTTTGTTTGGTATTCCAGCTGCCGACATTTTCCGTCATTACAGTATCGGTCCTTAGAACTGGAATCCATCCACCGATGGAGTACAATGTTAGAACTATTCAACAATAAGTATCAGACGTACTCACGAGTGTCCAACTTGTGAAAGAAAATCCAAGGATGGATACAAGGAGGACATGAACCCTTGGATGCTACCATGGGTTGATATTATGCACAATTACATTGTTTCCTAGGCCATGGTTACTTGCAAAGGGAACAACTACGTCATCTTGTAGATGGGCTTAGGAAAAAAATGCGAAGCACCCTTGGGACTTATGCCCAAGGAAGGCTATATGAGCTTAGAGCCCATCAAGTACAAGGATTGTATGAGAAAGTTGTTAAAGAAGAAGGTGAGTTAAGGAAAAGAGAGAGTGTGGAAGAATATAACAAAGATCCTTTCCTTCAAAATAAGGAAGTTAGATTTTGTGAGGATGAAGAAGAGTCACCACTTGAAGAGATGGTGAATAGGAAAACTTTTTCCATTCAAAAAATTACATCAGAAGTATTGGAAAAGGTGGACCAAATGTGGGAATCCTTAGATAATAGATTTCAAATAGTTCTAAAAATAGTAGAGGATTCTAGAGAGGAAGGTAGTGATCGAGAAAGGAGAAAAAAAAAAGAAGCTGAATATGCACGTAACAAAGGTAAGGGAAAAGTTACCATCATCGAAGATGTTGTGGATTTAGATACAGACAATGACAGTGGATGTGAGATATGCTAATATAGCCATCCTAAGGGATGTTGCCTTGTAATCTCACATCTACAGGAGTCTAGGGTGTATGTGCTCAACCCATGATTAAACAAAAGGAAAACACCCCGAAGGTTACCTTATCTTCAAGGTAACCCAAGAAAGTTCCACCAACCCTTAATGTATTATCCAAGTGGAACTCCACCACAACTAAATGAGTAGTACCAACAATGGTAGCATCCACAATCATGGGGAATGCCACCACAACATTAATAGTACCCTTACCATCAACTTAACCCATAAGGATACTACGTGCAACAGCCAATATCTCCATGTGACTCTCCTAGTCATGTTGCTCCCCAACCTCACTACCAAACCCATGATTATTATAGAACTCCTTGCCATAGGGGAGATGTTTCACAAATATACTATCCTTCTCATCTGACTATGTCTCTTCCACCCTTAACTCCATTACCATCTGCTCCAGCCATGTAGGGTGAGCTTCTTGCCCAGCTGTAGCAATGTAATGCTACAAGGGCTATTAATTCTCACCCTATTGTTGGTTCAAATAATTGCACAAAGAAGAGAAATTTCTTTAGAACCAACAACCCAACTAAGTCCTTACAATCACAAGCAGCTAATCCTTTAGACTTCTCATTGCCAATCAAAACATCAGAACTTCCTTCAAACCAAACACCACACCCAACACATGCGGTAATGTTGATGCATGCTATTACCGATTGGATTAAGGCTGGCCATCTTCCTACAAAATTATTTGATCTTGGGATTCCTCTTATATATTTACAAATTGCTGGGAATGAACAATGCAAAGCTCTTTTGGATTCAGGCTTTGGTGTCAACCTAATCTTTCAAGAAATGTATAAGGCCTAGAACTTGCCTCCACTAGAAAAGAGCAACATTCATCTAGAGTTGGCTAATCAGTCCATCACTATCCCATTAGGACTAGTGAAGGACATTGTTATCACTATTTGTGGATGGTTGTATCCAGCTGACTTCCTAGTGATTCAAGTCAACAACTATAAGGGGGACTTCTTAATCATAATGGGAAGAGCCTAGCTAAGCACAATTGACGCATGCCTAAGAATACATGATCTTTTCCTAGAGATATCAAAGGAACATATGTTTGGAAAGATCGTGAAGAAGAAAGTTCCATGTATTGCATGCAATGACACAAGGTGTAATTACATGCAGAGGTCCTAGTTTGTACAACGTTTAACATTGCCTGCATGCAACTAGTGTGCACAAGTGAATAACATACAAAGATGCTTGTATGCAGTAGCCACAAGACAAGAAGGCACCCAGTGGCTGATAGCTGATCAAGAGAGTAACTCAACTATATGCATGAAATCAACTGAGGGTTTGAATTGCGCTTACATCGATAGCATAGACACATTAGAGCAAGTCCACCGTCAACTTCCGAGTCTTGACATTGAAAATATCAAATGGGGGAAGCTGGAAATCCCTGAAAACTTTATGTAAGAGCCCCTTAAGTTAAATTCATTGCCCACCAGTATGGAATACACATTTCTTAATAATGGAAAATTAGTAATCATTAACACTAAGCTCACTCCTCAACAAAAAGAGAGACTACTAAAAGTGATAAATAAATGTTCGAAAGCCTTCACTTGGTCATATCTCAAATTAACTAGAATAGACCCTAGGATATGCCAACATAGAATTTACACTGATCCCTTCATGAAGCCTTGACAACAACTGCAGAGGAGCCTTAACCCAAAGCTTAAGCAAGTGGTTGAGGAAGAGATTGAACACCTTCTAAAAGCTGGGTTCATATACCCCATTGTTGATAGTGAATGGGTTAGTCCATTAGTTATTATGACCAAAAAGGAAGGTAAATGAAGAGTGTGTATAGACTTTAGGCTACTAAGCATGGTGACATTCAAAGACCACTTCCCATTTCCATTCATCGACCAATTCTTAGACACCATTGTAGGGCATCACTACTATACTTTTCTTGATGGGTACAATGGGTACAACCAAATTTAAATAGCCCTAGAAGACCAGGCCAAGACTATGTTCATGAGTCTTTGGGAAACATTTGCATACAAATAGATGTTGTTTGGATTGTGTAATGCCCCTACAACATTTCAAAGATTAGTCCTAAGCATATTCTAGCAACAAATAGGAAATGGTGTGGAAGTCTTCATGGATGAATTCTCCACCTACGGAGGGAACTTTGATCAAGCCTTGGACTGGTAAGAGAAAGTACTAAAGTGATGTGTAGAAACCAACTTAAGGATCAATTGGCAAAAAAGCCATTTAATGGTCCAATAAGGTGTTGTATTAGGGCATAAGATTTCACAAATAGGGATAGAGGTAGATCGCAAAAAGATCAAAGTCATCCAAGGAATTACCCATCAACCTTAAATTGTAAAAGATATTCAGTTATTCCTTGGACACACTAGCTATTATTGAATATTCATAGAGAAATTTTCAAAGGTTGCAAGACCATTGGTTGAACTAATGAAAAAGGACACACCTTTCGAATGGACTAGGGAATGCAAACTAGCTTTCAAAACTTTAAAACAGAAGCTCGTAGAAACACCTGTTCTACAAGCTCCTGACTAGTCTACACCATTCCACATAATGACTGATGCATCCAACTATACTTTACGAGTGGTACTTACATAGTTAGATGACCAATAATGTCCCTATTACATACATTGTGCAAGTAGAGGTATTGCTAGTGCACAACTTAACTACACCACAATAGAGAAAGAACTAATGGCTGTAGTGTTTGCACTAGAAAAATTTAGGCACTATGTCTTGGGCTATACGGTATTCATACAAATAAATCATAGTTCAATAAGGTTCCTAATGAATAAACCAATGGTGAGCCCTTGCATTATACGATGGCTTATAATCTTACAAGAGTTCGATCATACGATGATAGATCGTAAAGGCACCAAGAATGTTGTTGCTGATCATTTATCTCGGTTAAGATGGGACAATAAAGAGGATAAATATTCACTTTTTAATTACTTTCCTGATGAATACCTCTTTGTAGGTGTAGTAAATAATCAATTAACCATGGAAATAAATTGGTACAATAGCATTCTTACCTATCTACTTACACAAGAAACACCACAAGAGTTGGACACTAAAAAGAAACAACAGTTTCCTCACCGAGCCAAAGTATTTTATGGAAATAAATAGAAAACTTTATAAAGTATGTCCCGATGGCTTGGTTCGATGGTGTGTCTTGATATAGATCAATTAAGAGTTCTCCAAGACACACATGAAGGCCCTTGTGGGGGTCATTATGCTAGGAGACAAATAGCCATTAAAATCTTGCTTGCAAGATATTATTGGCCTACATTGTTCCAGGACGCTCATCATTTCATCCAATATTGTGAGTGTTGCCAACATGATGGGGGAATGACTGCTAGGATGTAGTATCCACAACAATGGATTCAACCTTTAGAACCCTTTGACATATGGGGAATTAATTTTATGGGTCCTATTACACCAATGTCTAATGGAAAAGCCTACATTGTTGTTGCTATTGACTATTTCACAAATTTTGTAGAAGCAGCCACTATTAAGGATTGTACATCATCTACAACTACATGATTTTTTCAACAAGAAATCGTAAATATGTTTGGCATGTCGTGTGCACTTATTTTTGACAATGGCAAAAATTTTACAGGTGCGACTTTTCGAAAATTGATGCAATGCTTAAGAGTAGAACACAAACTGACTACACCATACCACCCTCAAGAAAATGGTCAAGTTGAAGTCACCAATAGGGAGATTACGAAAATATTGACATGAACTATTAGCAAATATAGGTGAGATTGGAGCACTAAATTGAATGATGCTCTTTTGGCATACCTCTCCACATGGAAACTCCCTATAAAATACTCTCCTTATGAGTTAGTGTATGGTAAATTACCAATGCTTCCTATTTAGACCAAGCTTCATACACTATCTATGGCATGTGACCTCAACCTTGACCTTGATCTAGCACAAAAAGAGTGGTTAATGAATCCTAACCTACTAGATGAGAACCGATTAGTTACCTTGTCATCTAATGAATTGCATAAGGCCTTTAATAAATAACATCATGACCTGAAAATTAGAAAAGTTAAGTACCAACTAGGAGATAAGGTTCTTTATTGGAACCCCAAACACATGTCACAACGCACTAAATTTCAAATGCTATGGGAAGGACCTTATATTATTCATGCAACTTTTCCTTCAGGAGCCATGATGATTTACAAACTTGAGAGCCCAAATAAGAAATTGTTGGTCAACATTCAAAACACCAAACCTTTCCATGAGCCTAGAACAACTAGTATCCATACTACCTCTATTGGTGGACAACCCTACTCGCTATTTCAGATCTCCTCCCTCCAACTTAGTTATGGGGGAGATGGACACCAATGCTAACCATTCTAAGCCCTCAGCTCTTTTGTATTTTTGTTTTGCACATCTTTTCAATTTTACTTATTTTGATTTTACACCATCGTTCACATTCTTACTATTTCATTGTTTGATTTACTTTCATTCATCATATAATAAGTGCTCATGATGGTGGATTGGACTATAATAATGTTGATTGCTAATGTTTGGTTTTTACCTTTGATTTTCAATGTTGATACTAAGATATGGTTCTTTTGATAAAACAGGCAATGAGTCCATGTTTTCCATTCATCCATTCAATGCTATGGTCTCCCTTGGCTTTGGAACTATATTGTCCCTTTTTCTAAATAAACTTATTAATGAATTGGTGACTTGGTATTCTTCAAACCAAGGAAGGATTCAATGGTTGAAAAGGATGTGACTTCAAGGGGATTCAACACATTTGTGCTGACTATTCTCTTGGGTACTTGGATGGTTTTCAAGAGTCTTTTGCCATTCCACTCTTGAGCAACTATTAGGAAGTCAAATGAATTAAATAAGTCTTTGTATGGTGTGGTTCTCACGCAAAAAAAAAAAAAAACTAGTGGGGATTCAAAGCATACCTCTTAGACATAATAAAGAAACATGAGCTGCAAACACTGGTTATGGCACTGGAAAGACATGTTACCCATGTCGAAAGGTTCCCTCTACCTAAATTCCTTTCTCGCTTCCTGGTTTCTTATCTTTCTCTCCTTGGAATGGTGGTGACTCGATGGACGCATTCTTGTTGCTTCATAAAAATGGGTTGGTCAAATGTATTAATGCGAGGTCACTGGCTGTGGTTGGTGAGTCTGGACTTTGGATGAATTTTATTCAGTCACCTTAATCACATAATATACAAGGGACTTTATACAACCTTACTCATTGGGATTCCATTCCATTTCCTCCTCTCTTTCCATATTTCTTCCCATATTTCACCTCATTACCAATTTTATGATCAGTCTCCATCTTGGTTGATGCATTATTAGTCTTTGGTAAATTCATGTGGGTAAGTTCTTAACCTTTATTTCCATAAGTCATTCCAAGAGCCTGCGGACTCTTTAGTTTTTGGGTCTATCAGGGCATAAAAAGCATGAGCCTACATTGGGGAGAACCCACTTGCATTCCTTTTTGGTTTAATTGCTAAGTTCTTTCCCTTAAACATTCTTTGCAATCAACCATTTCTTATTTTATCCCCATCCATGACATCCATTTTATTGGCTTCACCATTGTTATTTCCCTCATCTTCATTGTTCCTTTAGTTTTTCCACCCTATCACTATCGGAGGTTTGCTCTTAGCCATGGGGGTCCTATCACAAATTTTTCCATTCAATCACCTATCTCATCCCTACACCTTGGGTACTTATTAGTTAAAAACCTCTAACCCGGTATCTACCATACCTACAACCTAGCCAATATGCTTATATCAAGGCAAGGTATCAATTGCATTGTGGCTTACCTATCCTTGCTAATTCATGACTGTGTTGTATGTGTAGATGGTGATTACACAAACAATGGACTGGGATAGGAGGAAGCACTCAGGATGGACTGGAGCAGGAGTAGTTATGCAAGGAACACACTTCATCACATGGCTATGGATTAACAATGGAGTGCACATTTCTGACACTGGCAACAATGTGCCTCATTTTCTTTTCTCTCTCTCTTTCTCTTCAAGCTGTCGGATAAGGGTCTAGATGTCATCTATGTATAGTGTTCACCACAATGGGTGTGAACACCAATGTTGTAATATGTTTGTTGATCTGTTCACTGGGCACTTTGAGTCTGTTATTCTCTGTCGCTGTTAGTTCTCATTCAATCAATAATCGCATACCTTTACAATATTTTGTAAGGAACTTGAGGACAAGTTTTCATTTATTCATGGGGGTATGATGAGTCGCGATATCGCATACACGATATTGGAGCCTTCCAAGCGATATCGGTCATCTAATATTAGGGTCTATCTTGTTGCCTATAAATAAGAAGTAGGTGCACTTGGTTTGGCAATAGTTAGTTCATTAATCTTAGTCCCTTACCCAAACTCTTGCCTTTTTTCTTCTTAGAGTTAGAATTATTTCTAAGTGCCCACAGTAGGAGTCATAAAGATAAAAAAATCTTTATTTAAGCATTGTGTACTTGAGCACACCTTGTGGCTAGAAATAAAAACAAACTTTGTGATAAACCTTGTAGTATTTAGAATTGCTTATTTAATGTTATTTATAGTTATTGAATGCTTTCCTTAGTTAATTAATGTTCTTTCTCTCTCTCTCATCTTGTTAATTCTCCCAAGTAAGCACACTTAGTATAACCACTTCGAGCATGTGTGGAACACTTGGTAACCCAGTAACAATTAGCGTTTGGTAATCTTAGTAGTGTTGCATTGGTTCAGGATGTGGATGGCAAGTGAGAATGGATGTTGGTCTTAGGACTAGTTATAGAATAAATTAATTTAGTTACTTAATTAGTTCAATTCTCCCTTTGTAGCACGAGGACATAAAACATAAAAATATATAAAATATCATATACCTCAAGTTTACTTAACCATACAATCACACTATACAAGTAAGCTTGGGAAGACAACGATTGACCAATCCATCTGGGTTCTATAAAGGTGCATAAGTAGTTAGTCCTTGGAATTCGACCGGATAGAGCATGTACATTCATATTCATATGGTTGAGCATAGGGATACCTTGTCACTCATCACCATTGAACAAACCACTACCAATATGAAGTGAAAAACTAGCATCCATTACACTAGCTTCAACATGAAAGACATTACTACCATCAACAATGTAAAGCTCACCCTTACCTCTTCATGGCTTCTCCCATTCATCTTTGGTTCAACTTGATCTTCAACATGTGGCTGCCCAATCTCATCAAATCATGAAGGTTTAAGATTCCAAATAGAAGTTCCTAGTTTCAATGGCTTCTCCTCTTCAAATGAATCATCAACAAGCCCTTCATCCCACTTTGGAGGTACCAACTTAAAAGGTAAACTCTCCTCCATGGCCTTAACATAAAATTCATTAAAAACATCATTAAAGTAATCATTCTTCCATATACCTTAGTTAGAAGACTCACCTCTCTTCCATGAGATAGTCTCATCTTGACTTAGAATCTATTTTTCCTTGTTTCTATGACTAGTCAAGCTTTTTGATTATTAAAAATTATCTTAAAATAACTATTTACACAAACTCAAACGTGAATCTTTTGGTTATGTTTGAAAGAGAACCTATACATATATGATTGTCATTCTAGCCTTATTCCAACTACATAAGGTTTGCTACCTGAAGCAGCAAATAGGCAATTGTAAATGAGGTAGAAATAAAGGAAAGGAAGTGATGGTAGCCTTATGAGAAAAAATTGATATGATTTTATCAGCCTAATGTTCATAAAAAAATAATGTTATCATTAATAATAATCAAAATATAACTATTTACATCATACTCTATAAACATCTATCCAAAAGTGTATCATGTTTAGGAATAGTGTGCTTAACTAATTAACTAATTTATTATCCAAACATAATATGTTATTGGTTAGATATATTACTAGAAAATAGTTATGAGAATTATATTCTAGTCAAGCAATACAAAGTACTTTAAGCAAAAAATAACAACATCTACCAAGCTATTAGAGCTAGAGAGGTGATAAGGAAAGCCTAGGGATCATAGAAAACTGAGTAGTAAACAATTTTGAGCCTTCTAATTGTGATTATGATTAGATCATAATTTATCTTTAATTATTGTATTTAAATTTCCTAGAGATTGTAAGTCAATCATAGGTCAGAGTTTGGTTGTAGATCATAATAAATAATGAACAATTTATTAGTTGAATGTGACATTACATCTACAATACTATAGCTACAATATCATATATCTTTATACAATATCATAGAAGAAATGTATCTAGGGTTGGTATTGCTTATAAATACCATCTAACTATAACATTGAACGCTCCTTTTCTGTCATGCCTTAGTTAAAATTTTGCATTTTTATTTCACAAATGTAGTAATAGTTAATGAGTGCCTATAGTATGATCTGAAGCGATTGTATGGAATCTTTATTCAAGTAAAATATTCTTGGACACATTTCATACCTAGAAATAGGGACCAAAATTGTTTTTGATCATTACAACATTTCACTTAGCTTAAATTGTACTTTCCTATGCAACTTACAGGTCCAATGCACTTTCCTTTCCACTATACATAACTTAATGTTTACATTCCCATGCATAATAGAACTCAATCAAATAACTATTGGAAGGGTGGCATGTTGGAACATGAAATAAGTAAAACATAGGTATACCCTAAGATTTATAGGAGCTTATAACTTAGTGCTATCTAGTAAAATTAAACTTGTGAGCTGGGGCTACTAGGCCAATACCTGTAGCACTAGGCTAACATCTCATTATTATTCAATGAAATAACTATGACCAATCTCAAGCATACTATATAATCATTTAGCAAATCAATAGTCATATCACTTGGTACACCTAATGGCATGTCACTTGGTGATCCCAATTTATACTAGCCCAAGATATGTACAAAAAACTGTGAATGAATACTCATCAACATTAGACTAGCTTAGGATTTATTGTCATTATTTCCTAGATTTAATATTCAATTTATAAGTTTTACATTAGTTTACTAAGGTTAAAAAATATTATATTATGTCTTACTTTGAGTTAAACTATATGCATTGATCATAACAAACTTAAGTGGGAAGAAAATGATCAATAGTCTTGTATCAACTTTCTACAAATCACATTAGTTTATCCATATATTATGATCTAGTCACTTGCAATGCTTGTGTGTTGTGTATTTGGGTGTAGGATTTACTTTGTGACTAATCAATAAGGCTAAAATAAAGACATAAAAATTTAATTGGTAAAACCAAATGTTATGGTTAATTGCTAAACAAAATAATACATTTTGTGTGAAGAATGAGAGTGAGCAACAAGTTGGACATGAGTTATAGCAAAGTATAAATTACAAAGGACCACAAGTTACTATGAAAAATAGAAGAACATATGATGATTCAAATTTTTCTTACATATTTTTTGAGACTAGTTTTGAGTAACAAAGGACATTGTAGCCAAGTTATGATGAATGTAGAGTTTCAATAGCATAAGAAAATTAGACATTAAATTTGGAATGTAAGAGTATTAATTGATCTAATCCTTTAGAAATTCATGAGGAAAAATTAAGGATAACCTAAATCTATGAAAATTAAATAGTTAAATATTTGAGATCATAATTTTAGGTTCATTCCTCTTTTAAGATGATATAAGAAACTATGATAAAATATTCATCAAATTCTCTTGATGAAATGTGATGAGTGGTGGGGTAACTCCTACACCCAACCATATGAATCACAAGCGTTCATGCATGATCTGGTTGAATTCCATGGATGGGACTAGTTGTGGCATCTAGATCATTATTCCTTGATCATGTCTTCCCACTTGGACTAGTGGTAGCTTTGTCATGTATGGTTTAGTCCAAAGTGAGGCATATGATTCTTAATGTTGTTTCAACCTTAGGCTACTTGTTATGATAATAAAGAAATAAATTATTTAAATAATTACCAAGATAAAGTAAATTCTAAACTAGCCTATGAGTGATAAGTGTCCATGCCCAGCTCACCGTACACATCCTGAACCCACATATCCACTACTAGGATTACTATGTGCTATGATACTAGGTGAACCAAGTAATAACACTACTAGGATTACTAAGAAAATATGTGTTTACGCTTGAAACTATTGGTGCTCATTCTGCCAATTCATTAACATGCATGAAAATGTAAATATTAACTAAGTGCATGGAATATAAATTGCATTAAAAGTAAATTTAATCTAAGTCAAAGTGCCACAATGAATAAGAATCAATCTTGATCTTATTATTGTTCATGGAATGTGTCTAGGTACATTGCCACTTGAATAAGATGCCATACAATTGACTTAGATCCACATTATGCACTCACTGACTATTCTCTAAGACTATGGAATAAAACTACAGGATTTCGAATACTCTCTTGACCAAAGAATGCCAATACATGGAGGGAGCATATGTATTTATAGGTGAAAATAGAAACTATGTCAATGGGGCCTCATCAATGCATCATTTGCATCAACGAGGCTATGTCAATGGGCCATCATCAATGCATTATTTTAATACTTACTCAAGATGGTCTAGGGCATTCTCAAACATAGCCTTGTATGTAGAGAAATCATCCATAAAGGCTTCTAACCTGCTACCAATTTTTTTTTGAAAAATACTAAGGACTAGGCATTGAAATGTTACAGGGGCATTCCATAGACCAAATGGCATCTTACAATATTCAAAAGTCCCCTAGGAACTCATTAATGTTATCTTGTCTTGCTCTTTAAGTGCAATCTAAATTTGGTTATAGCCACTATAACCATCCAAGAAGCTATAATAGCAATACCTAGAGATAGTTTCCAACACTTGGTCCACAAATGGCAATGAAAAATGATCTTTAAATGTTTCCATATGCAATAGCCTAAAATCGATGTAGACCTACCACTTACCACATTTCTTTGACATAATTATGAGTGGGCTAACCCACTCACTATCCACAAAGGGATAGATGAACCCCACCTTGAGGAGTTGTTCTACTTCTTCCTTGATGATCTATTTTAATTTGGGGTTCAAACACCTTTGTGGCTACCTTCTTGGCTTCATGGCTAGTTTGATGTAAATATGATGCTGGCATATTCATGGATCAATTCCAATCAGCTCAGGATATGACCAAGCAAAGACTGTTGGCCATTTATTAACCACCTACAACAGCTTTTCTTTTTGTTTGGGAGCAAGTTTTGCATTGATTATAGCCAGCTTGCCATTGTTTAAAAATGCATACTTCATGCTAGTTGGTAGTGTTTTTAATTCTAGGGGTTCTTGCTTGAAATTGTTAGGGATTTCCAACTCTCCCCAATAGGTATCATCATCTTCATCATCAGAGAGTTGGTGATGAATTAGCTCAGGTTCATCAATGCCTTTGACATATGCATATATTAGGCTCTCAATTGGTTCTATGCATAATTTTCCACTATCTAAGTTAGTTGTCAACCATTGGGTACCCTCCTATTTTGTGGCTTCTATCTATAGACACCTTTGGATATTTGTTTCTTGTGCACATTGATTACATGCTTTGATGATTGTACTTTTCATGGACTAGATTTTCTACATGAAATTGTACCTGGTATCATTATACATGATGCATGGAATACACTCCTTCTCTAGCCTTCCAAATTCATTCTCCTTGGAGATTTCTAAGAAGAGGTCCTATATGCCCATTCATGCATCGATCGTGTTTAACCAAGCCCTTCCCATAATGATGGAGAAATCACCTTTGTAGTTCTCGATCTTAATCACTAGAAAATTAGTAGGATAAGACCACCCACAAATTGTAATCATGATGTCCTCCACTAGCCCCAAAGGGATAGTGATTGACTAGTTGGCCAACTCAAAAAGGATGTTACTCTTCTTGAGAGGTGGTAGGTTCTAGGCTTTGTACATGTCATGGGAGATGAGATTGATACCAAAACTAGAATCAAGAAGAGCCTTACATGGCTCATGTTTAGTGATCTGTAAGTAAATAAGAGGACTTCATGGGTTAGATCTTTTCGTGGGAAGGTTCTCAGCCTTGATTCAATTGGAAATAGTATGAGTTAACATCATAGTGCTGATCTGAGGTAGCGTTTGGTTTGAAGGACTCTCAAATGTGTTTACTATAGAGGATGAGGGTGCTAGAGATGTAGGGCAAGCAATCGTATTAGGTTGTGAGGGTTTGGAAGGAATTTTGGATTGGAAAAATGGTTATTTCCTAAATTGATTCTCTAAACCACTCAATTAGAAGTTTGGTTGTAAATTCACAGCCCTTCTAGCATTTCATTACTATGGCTGTGAGGGAATTTCATGCTGCATGGATGGAGCAAGAGGTAATTGGGTAGAGGGTGGAGGAATGCGTGTAGACAAATGTAGAGGATGGTATGGATATGGGTGCTCCCCTTGACTAGATGATGAATGAGTTCGATGATACTCTGGAGGGTAATAGTGATGCTAGAATGAGGTATGGCTTATAGAGCTTCATGGAGAAATGGGTTGCTAAACATAGTACTCATATGGATCTAAGTGCCTGTAAAGGTATTATTGTCTTGGTAGTGGCATTTCCAATGATTTTGGTTGGTTTCAGTGTTGGTATTGCTCATATGGTTGTGGTGGAGCTCCACTTGGATAATAAGCTTATTGTTGCTAGTGGAACTACCTTGGATTGCCTTGAGGATAAGGTAATCATCTAGGTGCTTGCCTACTTGCTAGTCAAGGATTCAATGCATACATCCTAGACTCTTGTAAGTGTGACACCACAAAGAAACATCCCTTCAGATGTTCATATTAACAAATATCACAACCAATATCATCATTAGAGTCTATCTCCATAACTTCTTCTACTGCAGTAGCTTTGCCCTTACCTTCTTAGTAGGTACATTTAGCTTCATTCTACCTCTTGTAGTCATGATCACTATTTTTCTCTTTGGATGCTTTAGCATTCTTCATAGTAGTTTCAAAATCTTCATTCAAAGAGTTTCATAATTTATAAACCTTAGCTAAATATCAAAAATAGATTTTTCAATGGGAAAGATTTTTCTATTTACCAACTCATCAAGTGGTGTGTCCTCCTCTTGACAAAATTGGACCTCCCTTTTTATGATGAAGGATTCCTATTATATATTTTTTTTTACTTTTCCTTTCTCACAACTCACCTTCTTATTTTGATACTTATGCTATAAGCCTTTAGATCTAATAAGTTCTTAATTCAGATAGTCTCTCTTGGGCATAAACTCCAAGAGTTCTTTTAGTTTCTAGTCTAAGTCCATATATGGTATGGTGAAGTTGTTCCCTTTGAGAATAACCATGGGTAGGGCATCAGTGTAAGAGAGAGAAATATCTACCCATGGTAGCATCCAAGGGTTCTTGCATTCCCTATTTCTAACCTTTTGTTTACCTTCTTAGGTTGGACACTCTTGAATACGTTTTGTATTTATCATTAAATAGCTCAAGCATTATACTCCATTGATGAATAGATTCCAGCTCTAGGGACTAGTACTAGATTTTTTCTTCCTTAATGAGTTTCCTAGGGAAAAGTTTGAGTTTCTACCAATCATTTTCAATTTTTTGCAAGGCATAGACATCATGAAAGGCTTGTAGATGATTTTTTTGATCTAGGTTATATCCCCTCTCAAATCTTGGGATATTGTTCTTATCGAAGCACTTGATCCAACTATCTTTCACATGCCTAGTTGAGATCTTAATTACCTCTACAATGTTAAGCATGCTTCTAGTTAACAATAGAGGTACATCATCATTATCATTGTGTTTATGGAATCAATGATGGTTTATACCACCCTTGCATTCTTGGTGAGCTCTACAGTCATTGTTGTCTCATTGATCACCTTCATCACAATTATTTTTGCTATAGCTTCTATTAGAACTAGAAGATGAAGAGGAGTGTTCAAAATTGGATGAAGAGGATGAAGAGGAAGATGGACCACCACCACTACCATGGTGTTCACTGCCACCTCTTCACTCATTATGACCATCATCCTTAAATTCCTTGCCATCATAACGTTTGCTCAAGTCCTTGCCTTGACTATCATGTTTTTCTAAAACTAGTTTATGAATAGTGGATTTCAGGTTTAGGGCCACACCCTCATCACTAATAATAGGGGGTGGAGAATCTTCATGTTGAGAACCCCCCAGAAGGAGGATCTTCATTGTCAATCTAGTTTAATAAGAACAAGGGATTGGTAAAGTGTTTTCCCTTTGCTAATTCATGGTGCTTCTCCTAATGTCAATCTCTCTAGCATTGTGTTTTAGTGGGATGGTAGTCTCAGAAGTCATAATCTTGCACAATGTACTCCTCTTAAAGATCATGGATGCCTAACATTTTAACTGTTGAAAGTAGCATCATGGGCATAGATCAATTAGGGGGCATTACAATGTTACCTTCCATATCATGCCATTGCAGTTGCTCATCTTGGTGTAGGATGAAGGTGAAGTTAGGAGCATACTCATATGGATGAGTATATACCACTTTACACTATTGTGGGACCCATAGTTTGACATCTTCATGCTTGCAAGAAGAAGAAGACATTTTGTAATAAACAAAATAATTAGTGTGCTTTTATAATTGTATAATTGAGAATGATGTTAACCTTGGGGTTCGTCCAACAATATTAATGATATTCACTAATCCTAGATAGTGCATGTTTTAACAGATAGAGTCCCTAGCAATGGTGCCAATGATGAGCAGTGAGGTATCCCTATGCTCAACTATATGACTCACAAAGTGTTCATGCATGATCTGGTCAAATTTTATGGACTCTATAGTTTCTAGTACACTAGTTCCCTAAGAAGTAAACTTTACATTGAAGATTTTTGTTGTCTTCCCAACTACATTTGTGAAGCTCAAGGATATATTTTGAGTGTAATTGAGGCATGGGATTTTTTTCATTTTATATTTTATGGTTTTGGTGCTTGAAATAAACAAGATAGAGAATAAAGTAATTTAATACTTACTTTTAATCTAATGAGCTAACTATTATTCAACTAACCCTAACATAAGTATCTAGTCCCACTTATTGTACACATCTTGAACATGTATAACAATGCCGGGTTACCAAGCATTAAGCACTACTGGGATTACCAAATGTCATATGCATGCTCGAAGTGGTTGTACTTATGTGTTCACTTACTTGCTATTTAGCTAATCTTACTTAATTACTAATTAGATTAATTATTGGAAAATATTGAATAAATAACTACAAATATTACATGCATGAATAAAACATTTAAACTATCTAGAATGCTACAAGGTTTATCAAGAAGTTTGTCTTTATTACTACACACTATCGTGTTCAGGTACAACAGTGCTGAAATAAAGATCCATATACTCAATGACTCCTACTACAAGCACTTAGGAAAATATTCTAACTCTCAAATGGAAAAACTTTAAGAGATTCACTATACTATGATTGACTGATGCCATAAATGTGGCTAGTAAGTACATATTTATAAGCAAGAATAGACCTTGTGTTGTTGGGGCCTAGTCAACAGGGCCTAGTCAACAAGGCCTTGTCGACGCAGCCAACCATAACTCATCAAAATGTTATATTTGAAGAAACAATGTCTAGGACTAAATTTAATTATCTTCTACCTTCAATTGATTCATAGAAATCACTTCGTGCAAATAGATATTGCTATAATTAGTAGATCAACGAAAGATTTTAAGAATATCCATAAGAATCTCTCAAAATTCATATGAAATGAAATTTGATCAGATTGATTTTATGGAAAATGATTATGAAAATAGCTTAATTCTAAAGTTTAGAAAATTATTCTTACATCAAACATCTATAAATTCATAAATCTACATCAACATGAATTGAAATTGAGAGATCTTATGAGATAACATGTTCAATTAGGAAATAAATTATGAAATGAGACATCAATCATAAAATCTATTTTGAAATGTTATGAAATGGATGTGAAATATTTGTGAAAGTATGAGCTAATGCATTATATGAACTAAAAAACCATTGTAAAATAAAACAAAGAAAAGAAAAAAAATCCTTATGCTTAAGAGACTTCATCACAAAAAAATTTTTCTTCTTCACTTCTATTATGATGAAAGAAAGCATGGTTATATCACTTCCAAAACTTCATGTTAAGTTTAAATGAAGAGTCATGACATCTATTTATTGCTTTTGAGAGGGTGAGATAACATATAAAGTAATATTAAATACCTTTTATTGCTTTTGTTTTTATTCTAATATAAAGTTTAAAACATAAAACATTTTTACAAACTTTAACTCTAAACTTCTATATGACTTGACAAACATTAAAAGGAAAAAATAATATGAAATTAGAAACATGATTCAAGTTGAAATAATATAACATGAACATCATAGAAGATATATGTAGCCATCCTCTTCTAGTTTTAACACCCCTCAATTAGGTGACATGATCCTTAACATGAGAGCAATGTATACAAGCTACTAAATTTATTGTCATGTTCCTATGTCTAAAATGTTAGCATATAAGTTGTTAACTTTATTATTTAACATTTTTCCTATAACAACTTTGATCTACCATTTTTATAATCTTGCATTCATATACTATAATAATGTATATATCCTCTCACTCTTTGAAATAGAAAAAAAAAATACTAAAATGGATTAACTAGAGAAATAATTTTTTTAGGAGGAATGGATTTGTTGAGATAAAAAGAATCAAAGAAAAAGAGATACCATTAATAGATAATATATGCTTATTTATAATATTTTGGTAGGGTCTTAATCAGATTTCACTAGAGTTATTTTATCATTTTTCTATCCTTAGAGGAAGGGGTAGGAAGGGAAAGGGGAGAAAAAGTTGTTAGAGCTTGAAACTCTAGGACTATATGTTCCTAAAGGATATATAGTCAACATGATAGTTTTATAAAATTTAAGTAAAGCATCATCATCCTAGCCTTGTCCTAACAAAATATGGTTGACTACATAAGTTTTCTTTCATTATTCACCTCTATAAAGAGTTCAAATTTTTTTCCTTTATTTCTATAGTAATCATCCTTATGAATATTATGAATCACATCAAGAAATTTGAAAAAATAAAATTATCCATAAGATTTAGCATGATTTTATAACAAGCTATCAACCTAAAAATTACTCTCCTTTCTCATCCAAGATTGGGATTAACGCTAGCAAAGGATGAAGTATAAAAAGATAATCTAAGAACATAAAGCATATTATTCTTTTTATTTTCATCCAAAGTACCCCTCTCAAAATAATTGAAATATAGGTACATCACAAGATATATAGTCCACATAGAACTTTATAACTCAACATTGTCCACTTGAATCTTGCATGGCTACATGTTATGTTAGTGACTAAGTTTTTAAGTGATAATAAGCTATGACATTTTCTTTTTAAGAAACACATTCAAGAAAGAACAAATAAAGATAGTGATTATTAACATCAAATTTATCTTTGTAATTAGATTCTTTTTTCTTAGAATAAAGATTGAGATTGCTTTCAAATATATAGAAACAATATGACTTAAAATATATTTACATTTCTAGCATTTTACTTTATTGTAATTGATTAGTAATTTAGATAATAAAGTTATTTACATTTTTTAGCATATTAATTATGGTAGAATAACCTTGTTGTGATCTTGAGCATTAACTATAATTAACTTGGCAATTCTAGTAGTAAACTAACTTGGTTTATCTTGTAGTTAGTTAGCCTAGTGGTATAACAAATAATTTATGAATCTAAGAACATACCAAAAGGTTGATGAAGTAGATGCTTATGGCTCTAGGATAGTTTAGGATTATTTTCTATTTTTATTAATTACTATTTTTAAGAAATTTTTATTTTTACAAATTTTTCTATATTTAGTAAAATGGGCCAAATTATTTTTCCTGGTCATATGTAATTAAATTTTTAATAAAATAAAAAACATGCAAAAATTTAAAAGACATAGAGTTGCCTTGGAAAAAACCTTCAATGTAAAAAACTATAATAGAAATTGGTTCTTATACCATTAGTAGTAGCAGAGCTCGAAAAGATGAAAGCTTAGAAAGAATTTCAAACTTCCAGAGGCAATTATTTTTTGAGCTCATACATGGTGATTTTCATCACAAGGATGCTTCCTTTAAGCTTCTTATATATTTCCTTGGGTTCCAAAAATAAACCAAAATCCATGGGATATTAAATTTTATTTTTCACATGACTAATAAAAGAAATATGGATTCGATGATCATCCAAATAAAAATAGAAAAATGATGCTAGAAAATATTAGTGAAGAAAATTAGGAAATGATGATGAAAAAATCAAGTTAGATGAAGAATAGAAAGGAAAATTTACCTTCAACCACCTTTACAATTCTTCTTCTAAGGGTAATGATTCTTTGAAGACCAATCTAAAATATTTTAAGGAATTAGATTTGAAGAGGATCAACTACTAATCAACATCAAAGAAATTTTTCAGCAAGTATTGACTTAGTAAGTATGTTTACAAGATTTACTTCTATAAATAATTTTTCTAGAAGAATCCTTTGATTTTTAATTTCCTTCTATATATAGTGATAAAATTCAGGTTCCTAAATATGCTAATAGTACTTTGACTATCAAAACTAATATTTATAGAAGTTTGGATGAATCTCAACTATTAGTCTTTGAGGTGATATAGCCTCTTTGCATCCTAAGTTAGTAGTAACATATTCTGCTTTAGTAGTAGACTAAGCAATATAAGATTGTTTCTAGCTTTTCCAAGAAATAGCACCACCAAAAAGATTAAACAAATATCCACTAGTAGATTTTCCACTACCAAGATCATTGTCTACATCAACAAAACCATGATGTTCAATGGAATCATTCTTATAATAAATCCCATAGTTTGGAGTCCCATGAAGATTTTGAAAGCCTTTCTTCATCGTAATCCAGTGTTGCTTCCCTAGATTAAACATATACATGCTTACGTTTTTCAAAAATATAAGTAATATTATGTTTAGTAAAGAGCATTGTATACATTAGACTACCAATAGTACTAGAATATGGAATTTTAGTTATAAGCTCTTTATCTTCTTTTGTCTCTAGGCATTATTCAATTGAATGTTTGATACTAATTTTACAAGGTAGAGAGATAGGCTTGTAGTATTTCATATTAAAATTTTTAAATATATTTTCAGCATATGAAAATTTTCCAAGATAAATTATTTTATCTATCTTATATCTTTTAATTTTCATACCCAAAATATTTTGTACAACACCAAGATCCTTCATCTCAAATTGAGAAGATAGATGAAGTTTTAGCTCATGAATATTATGTATGTCATTTCCTACTATTAGCATGTCATCGATGTAAAGCAATAAAAGAATGCATTTTTTACTTATATTTATAACATATAGATAGTCTTCTTATATACTTTGAATAAAGCTAAGGCATATCATGTGTTCATTAAATTTTTTATTCCACATTCTTAGTACTTGTTTGAGCATATATTAATTATTTCTATTCTCTAAAATAGTGCTTGAGGATTTTTGAGATAGTGGTTTGTATTTTTAGGGGATGTAATTGTTAAGAAAATGGAATATCTCTTGTGAGGACATGCAGCAAAATCCTAAGAATATTCACCAACTAGTTAGCTAGAAGGTTTCAACATAGATGTGGGCTAATGTGGAAGGCAAGAGGAAATTTTATTTACACTATATTAGATCTAATAAACTAGATGTAAAAGCTCAATATCTCTAAGTTGTTGTTCCCATCAAGTATCAAAATGCGATTAGCAAGCTTTACTTAAGTTCTCATTTTTTTTTAGAATTAAAACTAAAAGGTGGATTCAACTTCCCCAAGAAGAGTGCATTTGTAGGTTGTGTAGATCAAGAACCCTTGAAGATGAGTTACATATGTTTCTTTCTTATGTTATTAATACTCATTTGAGACAATAGTATAATATTACAGCAAAAAGCCTACATAATTTATTTTTGATATTCCCATTGGTGCTTGGTTAATTTGTATAGTCTATCTTTATTTTTCATGAAAATGTAATATCTATCCAATAGATTCTATAGGTCTTTGGATGTAATAAAGCTTCATTTCATTTCAATAATAGACACACCATATGCTCTTTTCCTTTTACCCTTTAGGTTGAACCATATATATTTCTTCCTTAAGATTACCATTGAGGAATGATGCTTTCACAACTATTTATTAAAGTTTAAGATCATAAATAGCTGTGAAGGGCAATAATGAACTTATGGATGTTAATTTAAATCACTGGAGAAAATATTTCATCATAATCAATTCCCATTTCTAAGAATATTTTTTATCTATAAGTCACTTCTTGTATTGATTTCTAAATTTTATTCTATACACCCAGTTATTTCTAATGGAATTTCTATCTAGCAGAAGCTAAATGAATTTTCAAGTTTTATTCTTATTAATTGATGACATTTTAGCTTCTATTACTTATTTCTATTCTATGTTTTGCATAAATGAATATGCCTCATCATATGTTGATGGTTCATCATTTTTGGTAAATAACACATATTCCTCTAGATGTGATGATAATCTTCTTATATTCGTTAAATGTCTTAATTGCTCATCTTTACTTTTTTATTTACTTAAACTATTTTATCTCTCTTCATGTGGTTCCTCATTATCTACCATACTATCACCATCATGTTTTCTAGGGGTAATATCCCTAATTGACAGAGGATGATCCCTATGAATTTCATTATTAATTTCAATGGGTACATACATAGGAGTTATATTATTTGAAGAAGCTTTAGCATTTAAAGATTCCTCTTTTATAGATCCACATTTTTCTTTGTAGATGACATCTCGACTATAAATAACCCTTTTAGTTTTTTTGTTACATAACTTGTCAACTTTGACACCATGTCCATAGCTAAGAAAAACACATTTGATAGACTTAGAGTATACTTTGGACTTATTAAATTTTGGAACATGTACATAGGCCTCACAACCACAAATATATAAATAATTTAAATTAATGAATTTATTGATCGAAAATTTCTATAGATTTTTTCCATTAAGCACTAATGAAGGAGATCTATTAATAAGATAACAAGCAATCCTTACTTATTTACCACATAAATGCTTGTGAAGACTAGATTCACTAAGAATACACCTAGCATGTTTCATTAATGTTTGATTGAAGTACTCTACTACATTTTTTTGGGAGTCCCTCGAATATTCTTTTTCCTTTGAATACCTTGTTCTTAATATTAAAAAACATTAAACTCATTAGAGAAAAATTCACCACCATTGTAAGTTTTGAGAATTTTAAATTTATTCCTAGAATAATTCTTAATAATATCTTTGAATTCTTTAAATTTTTCAAACATCTTAAATTTAGGTATTAATAAATAAATTCAATTCTTTATAGAAAAATCATCAATAAAAGAAACACAATACATAACACCTCAAAGAGAAATTATTTTAATATCCTTAAATAGTTCATATAAATCATTATGCATTGGTTTTAATATCTAAAGAGTTTTATTAGTACTTTTTTGAAACTTGTGATGCCTTTGTTTATTATCTAGAGAATAATGGAAAAAATCTAAGGAGTCTTTTGAAAACTTATTTTTACCTAGCTTATAAAGTTTCTTAAGCCCTTTTTCATCAAAATTTTCAATTTTTTTATGCAACAAATCCATACTTGAATTCAAATCAATAATGAAAAATGCACTTAATTTTTTAAATGTCTTACCTTCTAATTTATAACTCACCTAGTTTTATTCTAGAAGCCAAAGAAGATGTACCATGTAGTATACAATATTTTCTACCTATAAAGATAACAATTAATCTTGCATCATCCAATTCACTCATAAACAAGATGTTTCTCATAAATACTAGAAGATGATGTACATTGGGAATAAATTTAATCATTACATCACTAAACTAAATTTTAACTTTTTAATAACCTACAACTTTACATAAACCATGATTTTCCAATCTTACTATTCCTATATCAGAAGATATATTCCAATATCAGAAGATATATACTTACTAAACCAATTTACATGTGGAGTGTAATGATGAGATGCATGCAAGTGACATACCATAAATATATATCAACATTATTAGAAGAGAAAATAACATGCAAATCTTCCTCTTGAGCTAGAGGGGCTTTATTATTTTTTAATACATTATTTGATATGGACTTGTCTTTATAAGAGAGGCTTTACAAGATTTTTCTATATGACTAGCTTTATGATAATTTCAACATTTATGTGTCCTCTTTACAAATTTTTGAGGGTTATTCTTGAATGCCTCTTAATATATTTTGGATTTGATTCATTTTTAGCAAGTAACAAAATATTTTGAGGAATAAAATTTTTCCATCTTGCTTCCTTTGATAATAACTGATCAAGAAAATTATCAAGATTAGATTTGGTAGATGTATTACTCACAACCATCACAAAGGTATGTCATGATTCTATAAGTGTGTTGAGAAATGTGATGCATTGATGTTCTTCATCCATTTGCATCCACATAGATTGTGACTGATGAACCTACATATTGAAGGTATTTAGGTGCTCTGTAATGAATATCCTTTCAACCATTTTATATTTATATAATAATTTCTTTTCAAATAACTTATTTGTTAGGGACTACATTGATATAAAGCTTTCAGTCTATCTCACAAATCGTTAGCAAAAGTAATAGTGGAAACATTAAGTAATACCAAATTTGAAAGACAAAAAATTGTACTTATCACTCTTAGGTTTAGCATTTTCCATTCATTATCAGACATTCTATCAGGCTTCATTCTTAAAATTCTACTATGCTAATCTTTTTCAATCAAGAGATCATCCATCTTGATCTTTGATGACTCATACTTGATCCTATTGAGTTTTTCAATCTTTATTTTGATTTTTGTTATGATTTTCTTGTAATCACTTAGACAAAACAACCATTTTATGTGGAATTTTTCTTCAATACCAACTTTTTATTTCTTGTCACATATATTTACATTTTTAATAAAATAAAAAACATTGTAAAAAAAATTAAAAATTAGAGAGTTATCTTGGGGAAAACATTCAAGGTGAAAAACATAGCAAAAATTGATTGTTGGACCACTAATAGTATCACAACTCCAAAATATTAAAGCTTTAGGAGAATAAATAACTTGTAGGGAAGATTGTTTTTGAAGCTCATACACTAGCAATTTCCATATCAATGATGCTTCATTTAAGTATCTTATATATTGCATTAAGTTCCAAAAATAAACTCATAATTCATGGAATATTAAAATTTATTTTTGACAAAGAAAATTAGCATGACTAACAAAAGAAATATTGATTGAATGGATGATCATAAAAATAAAAATATAAAATGATAGTAGAACAATAAGTAGAAAAATTAAGAATATAATAATGGAAAATGTAAGTTGGATGAAGAAAATTAAGGTAAATTTTTCTTCAATCACCTTTACAAAAACATCACATATATTTTAATCATACTTAAACATATAGCCTAAGTCTACTATGAGTGTAATTTAGAAGATAGTGACTTGTGATTATTGCAACTACTCTAGGCATTGCACCTTGCTTGTCTATAGATTACAACATAGTCTACCATGTGGTATGTTCATTTTCTCATTATTCTTAGCTACTGAGAAGCTTGGGTACTCTTTCAATATGACTTCATTTGGTTTAAGTTTTTTTAATACATATAAGGAATTTTTAATCCTCTTTCAATAAATTTTCATTAGGTTTTTTTATTCTTGATGCTACTAGTAATGCCATACACTAGCTTCAACATTACTACAACTGTTAACATTACAATTTTCATCAATTTTCATAAATTTTCTTCAAGTGATGCTAGAAGTGATTTCATACATCAAAGTTAACATCACTTCACAAAAATAAAAAATAAACATCTAGTGATTTGGAAGATCATCTTTAATATTAGAATCATTTCACAAAGCCTAAGTTAATTTTTGGTCTATAAATACCTAGCTATAACACTCATTTTTCATTTTTTGATAGTTAATCATCTCATACATGTAATTTATATCATCATTTCTATCACCTTGTACATGTAATTTCTATCATCATTTCTATTCCTTTATCATTAGTAAAGAGTTGTAGTTTTTTCTACCTTTTTCTAGATTTCATTCAGAATTTTACAACTTCAATAATTCTAAGTCATTGATACCATGTCACCATCAATGACGTCACTTGCATGTTTTCCCATTCCTTTAGTAATTTTTCACTAGCATCTAATGATCCTCTAGAAGATAGGAAAATCATTTGTTGGATTGGTGAGAAGATTCACAACTCAAGTTTCCTCTAGAATCAAGTCATCTAATAGATAAGTTTCCTTGTATTTTCATTTTAAATGTTCCTCTTTATTGTTTTATTTTTTATTTTCTCCTATTTATCCACATTTCTTTAGCAACTCTTCTTTCTTATTTTATTTTCTCATACTTGCATCATAACTACTAGCTAATACTTTTACAACATTTAATCTAAATTTATATTTCTATATTTTGAACCTTAAACTAGCACTTTTACAATTGTTAATCTAAATTTGTCTTTCTATCTTTTGAACCTTAGATATTTTTTCTTTATTTTATCATTTTTGTAGCAATATATCATTCATATCATGTAATTATGTCATATAAATTTCTCTACAATATCTTATATCTATCTTCATGTTGCATGACCCTATAAGTCTATATTCAATTTTTAGAAGCAAAGGACCAAGTTATTAGTGGTTTCAAATTTTTATTGAAATGTAATAAAATTATCTGCAACCATCATATTAATCTCCCTATAGAGTGTGAGTGTTGCATGAGTTATTTCATGAAATATTTTTGCTACAATAATTTTACACTAGGAGGGCCCATTAATAATTAGGTACATTAGATTCCTCCTAAGTATTCTTTATCTATTGAATGAGTCGATTTATTCCATTTTTTTATTTATCTCGTTTTAGTTTTATCAAGGACATCAACATTTCCTATCATATTTTACTTTATTATTATATCAATTTTATCTTTTTTCCTACAACTAGCTACTTTTTCCTAAAAAATAACCATTACCCACATCTCAATTACTTGTTAACTATAATGCTATTCATTCTCTCTTTAACCCTTGATAAATCAATTACAAATAATGATAAATCTAGTATGATTTGAAACATATTACAATGAAAAAAATATGCAAGCTATGAATGATTCAATGTTAAAATATTTTTAATGTTTATTGATCACCTTTTAACATCTTAACTTTTTTAAAGTTTCCTAATTAGGATTAATATAGCCCATGGAATTCATGAAAGATTACATTTGTTAATCACCATCATCATAAATTATATTCATCAATGCTAGCATAAAATATAACTTTTCTTATCATGTGAAGGCACAGAAAATCATGCAAATAAGAAAGAAATCAATCTTCTTAGACATCATGCAAGAACATGTTTACAATATAATGTGTATCAAACATGAATTGAGTATTGAATTGTTTGAATTAGAACTTAAGAAAATGGAAAAAATATAAATAGGAACATGGTTTGGAACCATTTCTTCCTAATGTTAATTGTCCTATTTAGGTGAGTGAGAAGAAAAGTAAATATCTAGTAGAATATCTAGTTACTCGGGAGGAAATACAACATATGATGGTTCACAATGAAGATCCTTCACCCTATTTAGATCATTCTATGGGTCATCTTAACATCATGGTGACATGTGATATCACCATAAGTCATGATCACTCAAACAATGAAGGGATTAGTGTGACTGATGATCATTAGGTAGTACCACCTATTGCACTTGTTCCACCCATGTCCATAGTTGTTCCCTAGATCTAGCCCCCTCTTTCTTAATCCTCAACTCATCATATTCACTAGATTCATCAACTAAGCCAACTATTCATATCTAACACAAATTCCATCCCTAAGTATATTCCAAATCTATCCATTAGCTATGGTATTGGACATTCTAATTTCTTTCCTTATAATCTCTTTCCTGGTAATAATATCACAAACACCAATTCACTTTTTCACCATGACTCTACATTCTTATTCCCTGCAAATAGAAATCCCCCTATAGCATTTTTCCTCTAGTTTACATATTTTATTTTATTTCTAGCCAATCTATTATGCACCATTATTGTTTCCTTAAATGTTAACTCAAGCCATCACTCAAAATTTTCCAAAATCCTCATATAGATCATTCACTTTGTCTATTTTCAATAGCCTCTCAAGAAATTTTTTCTTAATTAGTGCATTCCTTAAATTTTTGATCTCTTGCATCTCTTCAAGTGTTATCCAACATACTTGGTATACCTCCTTAGCCATTATTAATTATCTAAGATATCATTACTTACAATAAAATGGACATGAAACAAAAAAAGCTATATATATTTTTGTATAGTGACATACCTATTTCAATCTTTCAATTGTTAAGTGATCTATTAGTTCAATTATTCTTCTAGTTAAGTTTCCTAAGAACATGTTTGATGCGTAGCAAGAATCCCCTATGCCCAACCATATAGATCACAAGCATTCATGCCGAATTGTATCAAATTCCATGGGCTTGAGCTAGTTCAATATCCTAGATAACTAAGCATTAGGTTTTTGGTCTTTATCTTCCCACTCACTACTTGTGTTACCTCAATGAGGATGGCTAAGTGTAATTGAGATATAATATAGTTTTATTTTTATTATTAAAATTATAAAATGATTTAAAATATTAATTTTTAGCTAACTATGATCTTAGGCGTAATATAAGTTATTCTAAGCATGGACCATCCATTTCCACTTTCCATTCCCATCCTAAACTTATACTAATGTTACTGGGTTACCAAGTGATTACTACTAAGTGTACAGAGTATCCACTACTAGAGTTATCAAATGTTAATATGTTATGGTCAAAGTGTTCACTTTCATGCTATTACCAAATAAAATATTAATTTTCTCTAAGTGCTAGAAAGTAAAGTGCTAAAAATAAACTAAGTTCTATTCCAAGTGCTATAACAAAAGGAATCAATTTCAATTTTTGTGTCAACACAAAAAAGTGTCCAGGTACATTATGCACTTGAATACAACGCCATTTAATTAACTAACTCTACACTATAAGAATTTAGAGAGGAAAAATTCTAACTTCTATAGAATAAAACTACAAGAGCTTCATTCCTAGAATAACCTCAAATGCCATAAATGTAGGTGGTTCATGCACTTATATAGACAAAATTCTAGATTGCATCAATGAATAAAAGATATGTCAAGGGTCAATAGGGTTGCATCAATAGATATCCATCAATACAACTAACTTATTCACATTTCATTATATCCTCATGACTAACTAAAAACCTATTCTTAAATAAACAAATGTGGGATTAAGTTATTTACAAAATTTGAGTAGTATGAAGTGACACTACTAATTGACAACTTGACAAACTATGAGTGCTATACCACAAAAACATTCAAGCGATTACAATGAATTACAAAAAAATTAGATACATGATATAAAAATGGACCAACCATCAATGTATAAGAATTACTAGGGAATATCTCTAAAAGATGCTAGGATGTGGATGCTCTTATGGCTCTAGTAGATGTTCCTCTTATCCTAGTCTAGTTAGAGGCCTTGGCTACCTTGTTGTTGCTGCTACCTCTTTAGAGATTTTTAATGCATCCAAAAATACCTTCATCTTTTCCTCCATGCTTTATGTATCATGAATGGTCCAAGTGGCTTTTCCTAGAGTGGTTGGTGTAGGTACATTCCATAGGAAAAATAATGTTGAAAACATTTATTTGATGTTCATGAACTAGGCTACAAATTTCTTACATTCAATATCTAACATTTTCATTGTGTCTTGTAGCTCTTAGTGGTTTGTCATTATTCTTATCAAGTTTGTAGTAACTAATCATTGATCCTTGAATTATCTCTTGAAAACCTCAAACTCCATATTCGCTATTTCTAACTTCTACTTTATTTCTTTGTGGATCTTAAACTATGCTCGATAGAGAAAGTAGTAGCTTAAAACTTGCTTTTTAAGATTTAACCATGGTTGTCTTGTAGTTAGCATTATCAAGTTCATGTAATAGAGGTTGAACATCTCCATATATTCTATCATTTCCTGCATTTATAACTCCTTCAGGTGATTTTTTGCTTGATTGTATGCATTTAGCCCATTAAAAATGGGTTGTCATGCATCACCATTTTGTTGGACTTATTAGAAGACGTCATTCATTTTGGTTTTTATCATTATAATATCCTTCTCAGTTACCTCCTTGAGCATGGTCTCTTGGTCCTTGTAACTGTTTTCTACCTTATCATACTTTAGGGCCTTATTCTTCCAAGTGGCAATTTTAATAATAGCCTTTTGTTGAATGGCCTGCACCTCCTTTATTGATAGGGTTCTATTTTCTATAACCAACTTTCTCATATCTTACTTTACCATGGAAATATGTTCCTATTTTTACCTAATATATTTAAGGAGTTATTTCTCCTAAGCTTCAACTTTCAATAATCATTGGTTCTTCTTGTTTAGCAATTTATTCTTCTTGTGTGTTTAGAACAAGTCATTTTTCTTGGTAGTGAGTGCAGTATCTAGAAATGATGCATTATAGACCATAGTATTTTTGCATTCTTGGCCTTTTTCAATTTTTCTTGAAGTTATTGAAAGCTTCATGTCTTGTAAGTTCATGTCATAGAATAGTAGGATCAGATAAGTGAGCTCTAAGTTCCATAACTTTTGCTAGAAACCTTTGATTATTTTTGGTAGTCTCCTTGAGTTATTCTTGTGCAAATAAGAGCTTATCCCTTATCTTAATTAGCTATGACTAGATCATTGACATTCATTTTGAAATGTCAAAAATTTCTAAAATCAATATCCTAGACTTAACGGATCATTCTAGCATTTCCTCATGCTAGGTTACACTCATTTTTATGCTCCTTGCTCCTATAGATACTTGGATGTATGCCAAAGCTAAAATATCTAGAATTGATTCTACAAGAGCTCATAGAGCTTTATCCATACTATCTACAATCACCTTGTTATCTATCACCTAACCCTTGTGGGGCATGACCAAGACTATTGCATCTTTTCCTTTTCTAAAATAATGGAAAATTTTTTAGTGTTGCCAAATATTTCAAATAATTTCTTCCTAGAAATTGACACAATGAATTCTCATGCATTTGGATTGACACAAACAAGAGCCTAGTTTCTTTACAAGTGTAACATGTTAACTAGTTCATCCACTAGCTAGCTAATAGTCCTTACCCCATCATTTAAATGACTCATGGCTAGACAGTAGATAGATCATTTGCCATAGATTCCTGATGCTTGTTGTTGCAAATTCTTCCTAAGTTTTCTTAGACACTCATGTGATGTGGTCACTTTTGGTACTACTAATGATTGTGAATGTGACACCTTCTCTTGGAATTTTATAGGGGATATTCTCATTCTTTCTTTAGCTCCACATTTGCTTATGTAGATACCTCCTCAATTGTTTTTCCAATGTTAAGTAATAGAAGGGCCTTTGCTATGGTCTCCATCATGTACAAAATGGTAATGTATTTTATCTTTATAGTTGCATCTCCCTAATGGTTATTCTAGAAGCGATACATCTCTCTTAGATACAATTTCTAACTAGTAAAAATGATGAACCATAACAATGATACTTGCAAGTAGCCTTGGATCTCCTTAAGTGCAAACAACAAGAAAGGTCCCAATTTTGATTCCTAGAGAACCATTCAATGAAACTCCTTCCTGCAAACCTTTTTCAAGTAGGCCTTAGTTAGGGTAACATTTAGGTTTAGCCGAGGTTTGCATACCTCATTTTACTTCGATTAATTTACTTCAGTGGTAGGAATCTATTGGATAGATTCCACCTTTGCTTCTTGTATGAGAGGCCTTGTGGCATGCATTACCGTTTTTGTCTTCTTGTTATTATTATTCCTACTCTCCTTACCATTCACTTAGGTTCTTGCCCCTAGGTTCTGATGGTCCACCCACTTAATGATCGCTTTGAAGAGCCATTTGCTATCACATAGACAATCATGGATTGGTCTTAGTTTTATTTCTCAATTATATGTACCTTTCGATTATTAATTATTAGTTTTAATTTAAAAAATTAGACCTTAAACCTCTTAAATGATTATAAATGCTTAAGTCTTGAATTCCTAAGGTAGTTAAATGTGTTGATTCTTTAATTTTTATTATTATTTTAATGCTTAGTTCATTTTAACTAGTTGTGGGATGTTAGAAATTTGTTTTAAAAAAATTGGTTACTAATGCTTCCATGAAATAAAGCTTAGTTCTAGAAGCTCACAGTCTGAAACATGTATTAAATCAGATGTTCTAGGGGGAAGTTATGGATGTGGATTAGAAACTTATAAGGGGGGTTGAATTATTTCCCTAATTAAGACAACCAAGGCAACCAAAACCACACACACTTTTTACGTGGTTTCCTAACTTGAGTACTTCCACACTTGGAGGGTAGAATCCTTGCATACCTATAAACTTTGTTCCTTAGAAAAATGTGGTTTAGAGGGCACCACAACCTTTACAAAGTTTGAGCTATGATCTGGAGTGTTTTAGTGCTACAAACACACTCAATACCACAAGATCATAAGAAGCTCAAAATGTGATTTCAAGGATTCCATAACTTTTACAAAATGTGATCTATGCACTGAAGTGTTTTGCCACTATGAACACGCTCAATCTCACAAGATCTTGACAAGCTTACAAGATTCTTTCTCATAAAAAGTACATCAACCCTTCATGGTAATAAAGAAAGAAGAAAAGATCAAGGAAAAGATGTAACTCAATTTACAAAATCATTGCAATGAAGCTCTTAGTTTATGCAACAAACTAAAAAAGATAAGAATAATGAGGAATAAAAAAAATTCACTTGCTAAGAACAATGAATGATATTCAATGAATAGTTCTTGCACATTTCCCAAGAATTCCACTTTGTCTTATATGCTTTGAGCTTCCAAAAACTCCTCGGATGACTAGAAAAGGACTAACTGAAACATTTTGTTCAAAGTTAAGACATCTAATTGAAATTAGCATCAATTTTGGAAATATGTATATTTGAAAATTGAGACCTTGAGACATTTACCCTGAGACATTTCTGCTAAGAGCAAGATTTTTGTCATCAATTGGAGACATCTACGCTACGAGATCACTTTTAATTCTAAAGCATTTCTCTATTATTTTAGCTTCTTAGAAGTTCCCAGAACATCTTCATTTTGCTCCTTAACTCCGTTTGCATCCTAGCTCTCATTTTTTCATCTCAATGTAGCTCTTGTTCTAGCTTAGCTCTCCTTATGAGGTCCTACTTCAACATGTTCCTTTTTGGTCTTGCAAGACTACAATCACATTTTCACATTCTCCATTTTCTCTAAGGTTTTGACATACCAAAAGGTTAATGACTTTCCCCTTTTTGGTGATGTCCAAAACTTAATAAAATGGGTTAGTATAATCCATAATATCATATGATTAATCAATTAAAGATACACATATTTGTATATAAGGTATAGCACATCACATAACCATTAAACAAAAAGATACATAATTAAAGCCTTGCAAAAGTGAATCTATAATGTTGCCATTTAGAGTCAAAGGCTAAGCATTGAAGATCAGTTATCCCTTCTTTGAAACAATAATCCATGAATAGGACATTATATTATCTCATGAATACCATATTCTCATCCTTTTTGGACATCATCAAAAAGATACTTAGATGTTTTACCAAGTTCAATATACCTCTTTCTTGCTTATTTTCTGGCATGGATGCTGGAGTGGGAAGACTTATTACTTGAGTTACTTTTGAGGAGAGTCTCCAAAGACTTTCCCTATTAAAAGATGATAATTTTTTATGAGGTACATTATTTCCTAAGTATATGCTAATTTCTCCCCAACTTCAAGCTTCAGTTGTATGGAGAGTGGCATTATCCCCTTGAGACTTTAAGGATAAGCTTGTGGAGATGCTATCTTGATTTTTCTTGAAAACATAGGATGGAATGAACAAAAAAATTTGGCTTAAAAATATATTTTCATAAAAATTTCAAGATCAAGTATGGATACTAAGGTCTTCCATTAGAGATGTATTATAATAGTAGAGCCATGATACAACTAATTTTAATGCAGATGGAAAAACGCAAACAATTTTCTCTTGGATAGGAACCCCTTTTAAAAGGAATGGAAATGTGATTAGACATTTAGAATCCAAAAATTGTAGTAGCAACAATAGTCCCCAAATTTTATAAAGTATGTATTACTTGAAAGTCATTTAATGGATCATCTTGCCTTTGTAGATATGCATTCTTGAAATTCATTAGATTGTGAATCATAAAAATCTATAATGTCATACTAAGGTGAATCATGGAAACTTTTGGGAACCAAAGCCTTCCATTAGTGGTATTAAAGATATTTTTCAAAATTTTTAGCAAAATATTTTTCTTTTAGATGTTTAACAAAAAGATGCTTGAATAACAGTCAAGGTTCATGAAACCACTACATACTTGTTAAGTGCCCAAAAATTGATTAATCAATTTTAAAAAAAGAAAAATAAAAACATTCATCCATTTTATTTCTTAATAATATATACCAAATAATACATGCATAATATATTCATCATATGAGCTAGATCACAAGGTATATGTATGTTCTAATGATCTAAACTTATGGAACCCTACCTTATGAGTTCTTGTACCTTGATCCTTTCTTGTGACAAATAATATCAATTAAAATTTTAATGGTCATATATTTATATCTAAAATTAACATCTTGCAAGATGAAGTGAGATTTTCTTTTGGAAACCAAGGATTTCCAATAGCATTTATTCAATTTATTTCCTAACTACTAACATTTAAAAACATAAACTAATCTATATTGAGTCTAGCAAGTGAAGGAATAAAGACTTACCATTACTTACCTTGCTTGCTTTCTAGCATGAACATGATTAATGGACTTTGAGATGATATAAATTTTCTTTACTTTCTCATTCATNGATGATACTAAACTTGTACAAGTGTTCATTTAAGAGACCTCCTTCATATTTTCATTTTTATGTTGATTTCAAGTCTTTTCTTGATTTTTTTCATTACATCTTGTATATCCCTACATTTTTTCTCATCCAAATGGGTTAGTAATTTCACCTAAGCTTTTACATTTGAGAGTTTACTTTTTAAAGCAGAGCATAAAGTATAAAGTTCAAAGATTTTTCTATGCATATTTTTCTTTGCCTTTATAAGTAGATAGTGTAGAGTAATAATTTCTTCATGTAATTCACTATACCTTTCATTAGTTTTACCTTTAGATTCATTAGGGAATCCTATAGAATCTCCATTGGTCATCATAAGCTTCTTTTTGACTTTTTTTACCTTCATCCTAGCTAGTGTAGAAATTTTTCTTTTTCAAATAATCTTCAGATTGATCCTTCCTTTGAAGATTGCCAACACTAGGATATTTAGAGGCCACATGGTCCCTTGCACCACAAACCCAACATTATATATAGAATGCATCAAGATTTGTACTTTTAAAATTCTTACCTCTTTCTTTACCTATGGAGTCGAGTTCATTATATCTTTTTCCTTTTCTTGAAAGTAGTGTTCGTACTCTCCTTGACAAGAGACTTAATTCATCCTCACTGTTAGCTTCATGTTTAGTTGGCTCCTTCTTCTTTGATGAATATTTTTAAGGTAATGGGGGTTTCCTGAATTTCACCTTCGCTAATGAGGTTCATCTCACAGGCAATAAGTGCACTTTGAAGCTCTTCAAATTTTACTACAGAAAAATCCATGATTTCCTCCATGGCTATTAATGTACGTCTAAATTTGGATTGCAAGGTTCTTTTCATCTTGATGATAACATTAATTCTAGGTAGAACCTTACAAATTCCTCTAATTGCTACAACAAGATTATTTGCCCTAGAGACGTAGTCTTTAATATTTCTCCTTTTCTCATTTTCAGTTTATCATAGTCACTTTGTAACACTAGAATTTTTGATTGTTTTACAACTAATGTACCTTCATTTTTTGCTTCTAATGTTTCCCAAAATTCTTTAATAATCTTACATCTAGCTACTCTATTAAATTTAGATTTTCTCAAAGCACAATAAAGACAATTCTTTGCTTTAGAATGAAACATGAAATTATCTGTTTTGTATTGCTTCCATTTACTTCTTGGATTGGTAGTTGATGTGTTGCTATCAATGTGTGGCATATAATCTTTGAGAATAGATTCCCAAACTTTGAACTCCATGGATTTAAAGAATCCTTGCATTCTTACTTTCTAATACACAAAGTTGATTCCATTGAACATTGGTGGCGTGGTGTAGGATGTTCCTTCCATTGTTCATTCTTAAGAGGTGAAGCACAAACTTGAGAGTAACAAGCTTCAATACTACTTGTGGATCAAGAACCTAGAAGGGGGGTTGAATAAGTTCTCCAATTAAAACAACCAAAAAAACCAGAACTACACATAATTTTTATGTCATTCCACAACTTAGGTACTTCCACACATAGAGGGTAGAATCCTTGCATACCTCTAGACTTTGTTCCTTAGAAAAATGTGGTATAGAGGGTACAACAACCTTTATAAAGTTTGAGCTCTGCTCTAGAGTGTTTCGATGCTATGAACACACTCAATCCTACAAGGTCCTAGGAAACTTAAAATGTGGTTTCAAGGATCCCACAAAATTTACAAAACATGAGCTATGTGCTAGAGTGTTTCATTGCTATGAACATGCTAAATCTTGCAAGATCCCAACAAGCTCACAAGATGTTTTCTTACAAGAAATACATCAAACCCATGGGGTAATAAACAAAGAAGAAAAGATCAAGGAAAAGGGGTAACTCAATTTATAGAATCTTTGCAATGAAGCTCTTAATTCATATAACAAACTACAAAAGATAAGAATAATGAGGAACAAAACCAATTTACTTGATGAGGATAATGAATGATATTTAATGAATAGTGCTTGTACATTTCCCAGGAATTTCACTTTGTCCTATGCCCTTTGATTTTCCAAAATTCCTTGGAATTTGTATAATGTTTAGAAAAGGACTAATTGAGATATCTTGTTCAAAGTTGAGACATCTAACTAAAATTAGCTCTAATTTTAGAAAGATGCATATCTTAAAATTGAGATGTCTACCTTGAGACATTTACCCTAAGACATCTCTACTAGGAGTGAGACATTTGCTAACAATTAGAGACATCTACCCTATAAGACCACTTTGAATTTTGAAGCATTTATCTATCATTTTAGCATTCTAGAAGTCCCCAAAACATCTTCATTTTTCTCATTAACTCCATTTGCATCCTAGCTCTCATTTTTTCATCTCAACATAGCTCTCATTCTAGCTAAACTCTTCTTATGAGGTCCTACTTCAAAATTGTTTTTGGTCATTCAAGACTATAATCACATTTCCACATTCTCTCTTTTCTCTAAGGTTTTGACATACCAAAAGGTCAACAATGGCTCTTAGGAACTTCTAGACTTTAAAAATTACAAAAACTCCTCCTTCATTTCAAATAAAATATGTTACTAAGTGTCGTGTATAAATACAATATTTGCATTACATTGATAGATTTGTTGATGAAAAGTTTATTACTTTGAAAACTAATGAATTTTTGCAAGTTTTAAGACAAACTAAGTGTTAAATGGAACTTGAAAAGAAGTTTTAAGGATGTAGCTAATAAATATGAGGTTCTAATTAAGGGTTTGAACATATATATTTTTAACAATTAAGCTTGGAAATATAATGTTTCCAAATAAAACCATACTAAAAAATAAGCATGTTTGAATTAATGCATTCATGGTTAGGATTGCAACCAAAAGAAGCTAGACAATTGGTAATATATTGTAAACTAGAAGTTTAAGAGTTATGCAAGTGGGTCCTCCCCAAAGAAGGTCCATGCCTTAAATCCCCTTACATAACTATTTCACAAGGTTTTTGTAGGCACATTTCAAATTAAATGTCAATGTAGGTCATAAGCCATATCCATTCAACCATCACTATTGGGATCATACACTATACTAAATAAAATTCATCAGGTAGACCATGGTACTTAGTAGTGAGGTGGATAATGGAAATTAAAATGAATTGTAAGAATAGGGACGTAAGATACCTTATCATTTTAAAAATAGGTTCTTTTGTATAAATGTTGTATGAATGATCAATATACCTTTCTATCTAGGTTCCAAACCAAGTCCATACTAGTAATAGTAGTATCACATTATATCACATTAAACTAATAATCGTGAGACCATCAAAACTATGAAATGATACCATTACTTAACAAGAGAAAAATAAAGAACTATTTATAATTTTATAAGTTAATTGGAAGAAATATTGTCTTTAGTTAGAGGAATGCCTTCAAGCATGGGTAACATGTCTTTCTAGCCCCATAGCTAGTGCATGTTCCCAAGAGATATTTAGGTATGTGTTTTTCTTTCCATGTTTTTTTGGAAATTTCACTTGGTACAGGACATGCTTCCATTTAAAACTTCCAATATAAACAATGGTACACCTGCACAATATCATGAAACTTATAGAAGAATCTTAGAGGCTTAATAAGTTTCCTTGAGATCACATTGTTTTCCATTTATTCTTGGTTCTCCTTTTCCTTGGGTAGCCAGATCATTAGTTCATTTTAGTTTTATTATGAAATAAACATATTTATTTTATGATGTAGACCTCTTATTAATATAAGGAAAAGGAATGGATGTTGCTGACTCACTATCTTATACCATCATATGTCTAATAAATTGTTAATATAGAACATAGCCCCAATAACAAGGTTGACATGTACATAAAAATAACAATCCTGATGTACTACATTGGAAAAAATAATGGTAATAATAACTTTTAAAAACTTAAAAACATACATGATTCAAATAAAATAAAATATATGAAAGAAAATAAAGACTTTACAAGAAATAACCAAAGTGTATGAAGAATGAAAAAAGAAATTAAAGACGATGTAAAATCCTCACGAGGAGTCACATTAGATGGTTACCTCCCCTACAAGTGAGGTGGAGGAAGAATATTCTAAAAATGGAATGAACATGACCTTGCATTAAGATTTTGTTATTAGTCCTAGTTACTTGGAAGTCTTTGAAGGATTTGACTTATTACATGTTAACCAATATGTGCGTAGTTGGACTTGTTGGATGGTAAATATTCATGGACCTAGAAGGAAATGTTGACTGTATGATGTAAGGTCCTTTCCATAATTTTTAAAACTTATTTCTTTTAAGTACATGAGTGGGATTTCAATAGAGAACCTTGTCTCATAGTTGAAATTCAATCCTTCTTATTCTGGTATTATGTTGTTTTTTATTGTATGTCTTGTGCACTTTATTCATCATAAGGGCTACCCTTATATTCTTATCTAGGATTTTGAGTGTGAATAGTCTTTCTTATTATGCTTGGTTGATGTATAGGTCATTGTAACATGCAATTGGAAGTGTACATAGTTTAGTTTAAATTAGAAGTTTAGTTTAACTTTTTGTGAAATAGCTCATAGTGAGAGTAGCTTATAGGAAGTTTATATGTTGAGTAGTAGGCCCTTAGGGCATCATTGAGTTTAGTGCTTCAATCTTTCATTTAGTTGATAATGGTTCTTATTAGGATTCTTGTTATCTCCCTATTAGTTGCTTCATCTTGACCATTGACTTGATGATAATAAGGTGTTATAAGTTTATGCTCTACTCCGAAGCATTGCATTAACTTTCAAAATGTAGCACCTATGAAATGCATTCCATTGTTAGAAATTATTATCCTAGGCACATCAAACATATATACCATATTTTATTGAAATAATCGAGTTGTAGAAGAGGAAGTATAGTCATTGACGGCTATAACTTTGGTCCATTTGATATAGTCATCAACAACAACTATGATGTAAGACTTCATGTTGGACATGGGGATGATGGGTCTTATGAATTTAATTTTCCAACGATTAAAAGGCTCTAGTGGCTAGATCCACTATTTGGGCCCTTCCATTCTTTGTTATCATCTATCCATCTTGTTGAAATCATTTGCATGAATGGATGAAATGATGGACATCCTTGAATATTGTAAGCTATAAATTTCTTGCCATTAAGATTTTTATGACCATACTTATTATAGCATAATGGCCTCCATAAGGGCCTTCATGGGCATCTTATAGAACTCTAAGGTGATATTTATCAAGTACACATCATCGTACCAAGCCATCTACATAAATGTTATACAAGTTACCCTCTATCTCCATGTAATTCTTGATCTAGCAGAGGAACTATAACTTTCTCTTATAATCCTATTAGGTAGGAGTCTCTTGTGTGAATAGATAGGAGAGGAAATCATCGTACTAGGTTATGGACCTTTGTGTTGAGGCCTCAATTACTTTATCAAAAAGAAACTCATAGGGAATTGATTAGAGATTTGTTCCTCATTAACTTTGTTGTTCAATCTTAACTAAGACAAATGATCTACAACTACGTCATTGACTATCTTTCTGTCCATCATCATTAGATCAAATTCCTATAAAATCATTAATCACTATATGATATAGGAGCTTATTTCTAGTTTATTCATTAAAACTGAATATCACTATGACCGATATGCATGAAGATTGGGTATCCAAGCACATAGTGCCTAAATTTCTCAAGAGCATACATGACTATCATTAGGTCCTTTGTTATGATGTAGTTTAGTTGTACACCTACAATGCTTCTGCTCATATAATGGATGTAATATGGATGTCTCTAATCATCCATATGTGTGAGAATTTCTTCCAAGGTAAAACTAAATGCATCTATCATGATGTGGAAGGATCTGGACCAATTTGATGCTCATAGAATTGGTGTTTTCATGATCTTTCTTTAAGATTTGGAATGCCCATTTAAATTCCTTGGTCTAGTTAAATGGCACATTCTTCTTAGTAAGCTCCACCAAAAACTTAGCAATTTTTGAAAAATTTTCCATAAATCTCATATAGGAATTAATGTATGCAATGAATGACTTTACATCTTTTATTGTTTGAGGTTATCTAGTAATTCCTTGATGGCCCTAATATGTTTAGGATCTACCCTAATACCCTTTTCTAAAATTTAGTGCCCTAGGATAATTCCCTTAGAGACAATTAGATGACTTTTCTACTAGTTGATCTTAAGGTTGGTTTTCACAAATCATTTTAGAACCTACTCAAGATGATCTAGTACTTGCTAAAAATTTGTACATAGGTGGAAAAGGTATCGATAAAGACTTCTACATCATTGCCAATTTGCTACTAAAAGATGCTAAGGCATTAGAATCTACTAGGAGCATTACATAAACTAAAAGGTATTTTTGTGAACATTGTTTTGACCTATTTTTTTTTTTGGAGTGATTTGAATTTGGTTGTAGCCATGATATTCATCTAGAAAATTGTAGTACCTATCCTTTGCAATGATGGCCAATACTTGATTCATAAATGGTAAGGAAAAATGATCCTTAAACTAGTCATGTTTAATAACTTGAAATATATGTAGATCCTCCATTGTCTATCTTTCTTAGGTACAATGACAAGTAGGCTTATCCACTCATTGTCTACCATAGGATATACAAATATAGCCTTGAGGATATTTTCTATCTTCTTTTTAATAACTTTCTTTAATTTCTGATTTAGTCTCCTTTGTATTATCTTTTAGGATTGATAGATGAATTTGTGTAGATCCTATGTTGAAATATGAGTGGATCTATCCCTGTTATCTCATCATATCATCAAGTAAAGATTGTTAATCATTTGTTGACCACTTTCAACAACTCCTCTTTTTTATTCTTAGTGAGCTAGGAATTAATGATTATCAGTTTCCCATTATTTAGTAACATACATTGTAAAGATCTCAATAATGTTTTAACTTCCAAAAACTCTAATTTAGAGGTTTTTAGAACTTTGAACTCTTCCCAACATGCTTCTATTCCTCTTTTTTTCTCCAAGCCAAAGAGTTCGTACTTGATTTGCTCCATTTCTTCCATCTTATTAATGTAAGAAGTTGTAAGGTTTTTTGTTGGTCCCATGTAAATTGTGGAAGTGAAGTTGTTGTCTATTTTTAATTACTAGATATCTTCTTACTTTGTGCTTGCTACATATAGATACCTTTGAACATTTTCTAATTTAGAACATGTCTTATGTGATAGAATGGTCATGCTTTTAATTATCCATATTTTTTGAATGCAATTCACCCTATGTCATTGTAGGTTATGCATGGACTTGCTTCTTCTCCATCATTCCAAATTCATTTTCCTTAAAAGTATCCAGAGAAAGATCTTTGATCCGTAGCTTGACATCAATGGTGCATAGCCAAGCTCTTCCCATGATGATTGGAAATTTCCCCTTAAAATTGTTAACATGGATTACTATGAAACATGCCAAATATGATCAAATAATGATGGCAGTTGCAATGTCTTTCACCAATCCTAATGGAATAGTGATAGACTGGTCTACAAGGTCTAACCTAATGTTGCATTTCTTTAGTGGAGGTAGGTTTCATGTTTTTTAAATCTCTTGTAAAATCAAAATTGTTCAAAAACTTAAGTCTAGTATAGCCTTGCATGGTTCATTTCCTACAATTTGTAAATAAATCAATGAGCTTCCAAAACTAGTTCTTTTCCTAGGAAGATGACCTACCTTAATCTAGGTTGTAACCACATGGGTTAGCATGATAGTTTTGAAATTTTGGGCTCTTTAGTTTGAAGGTGGCTCACTAGATATCTTAAGTATAGTTTGTGAGGATTATTTAGTCATAGACTCTTGCAATGATTTTGATGGACTATTGGGCCAAACAAATATCCTCTTCTAAGATTTAAATTTAAAACCACTTGAATTGTTATCCACCTACAAGTTTATAGCTTGTGTGTCTTTCCACTATTAGGGATATAGTGGTATTTCACCTCACATAAGCAACAAATGTGGCAAAGGTTTGGAGGCATGCTATACATGATGCTGTTAGTGGTAAGAAGTATGTGTGGAGGAAGAGTCTACTTATAAAGTGGTAGGTCTTTGATATTTAGAAGAATAGTAGTGATGAAAAGATATATGAATAATGGAGCAACTTAGTAACATAGGTCATTGAACATAGTACCCATAAGAATCTGGTTCTCTATAAAGATATTACTGCCTTAGTATTAGCATCCTCCATGATTATGGATTATGTGATTGTTGATAGTAGTTTTGAGGTTGAGATGCCATTCCACATAGATAGTACTGTTATTTATGGAACTATTTCTTGTATTTACCTAGAGGATAAGGCAACCTTCTAGATGCTTGCCTGTAGACAAAAGTTGGATTTAAGGTTTACACCCTAGCAAAGTCATGCAAGTGGGACAAAATTAGGCAACAACCATTTGAATATTCATATTAACATATATCACATTATTCATTATCTTAATCAAAGTTGATAACCTCCTCAACTATTATAGCTTTATCTTTTTTATGATAATAGCCCTTTTTGCATCCTTATTTTTTCTTCTATCAGTATCATTAGTTCTTTCTTATTCTACCTTTGCCTCCATAATCTTTAGTGATATTTGAAATTTCTCATCAAGAGAGTCCTACATCTTTACTATCTTTGTCAAAATTTTAGTAATATATTTTTGAATTAGAAATATTTTTCTCTATACAATCTCCTATAATGATGCCTCCTCATCAGGCTCATAAAGATGAACCTTCTATTTGTGGATGGAAGGATCCCTGTTGTACTTCTCTACGCTTTTTCTTTTACTTTAACTCTTGTTATTTTCTTGTGACCTGATAAATCAACCTTTGTATCTAATATACTCTCATTTCTAATAATTTTTCTTGCGCATAGATCCCAAGAATTTCCTAGGTTTTTTTTGAGTCCATCTATGATGTGACAAAGTTGTTTCCTTTGAGAGAAACCATGGCATAGGTGTCAATGTAATAAGGAATAGTACCTTACAATGCCACATCAAAGGGTTCATGATTAATTTATTTCCATCCTTGAATTTGTACACTCTAGAGTATATTTAGTACTAATTATTGAATAGTTATAATATCATAATAGATTTTGATTCCATGGCCCATTACCAACTTTATTTTCCTTGTTGAGTGTCCTAGGGAAAATTTTAAGCTTTTTCTAGTCATTTTCAATGTTTCACAAAACACATGCATCATGGAAGGCTTAAAAATGATGTTTAGGATTAACATTATAGCCTTCTTTAAAGTTAAAAATGTTATTCATGTCTAGCCATTTGAATCGGCTATCCTCCTAATGCCTAATAGGAATGTGAATTGCCTCATAGATGTTGATCAAACTTCTAATAGTAAGCAACAATTTATCATATAAATCTCCTTCTTCATGGTCCCTTTCATGGTAAAGTCTCCTATAGTGTGGCTTGCTATGCCTTCTTTCTTAGTGGTACCCTTCTTCTTCTTACTCTTATCTTCCACCTCTAAGATGAGGTCTTCAATCTTATTTATCTTATCAACAATCATTGCCGCTCCAATCCTAGTCACATTCTTCCTTAATAGAGTTGATGAGGAAGAAGATGAGGAGAGCTATGTGGATTATGTTAACTTATGCTTCTTCTTTAGTTCCTTGGGTGTTCTCTTGCTAGGTGGTTGGAAGACCTTAGTCTTGAAGTCCTCCTAGTTTTGGATTTAGCTATCCCCTTATCTTGGTTGCTTACAAAGATTAAATGTAACCATTGGTGGATCCTATTATCTTTACCAAAACGAAGAGGACCTTGATGTTGAGATGAACCTAATGAATATTTAGTATATTTCTTTCTAATTGTAATGTTAGTGTGATTAGAACCTTTTTTCCCTTTGAGGCTTCATGGTGGATCTCTATGAATTTGTCTTTTTGAAGTTGAGCCTCAGTTGAGTAGTAATCTCTAGAGAGATGATCAACTACTTGGTACTTTGAGGCTACAACTTCAAGCTCCAACTTTGTGAGTGCTATCATGAACATTGATGAAATGGCATGATTAGCTGACAATACTATGTTTTCATCTAGGTCTTTCCATTATAGTTATTCATCCTAGTGAAGGACAAAGGTGAAGTCCAAATAATAAGGATCTAGATGTATGTAGACAACCTTGAGGTTTTTGGGTACCTCCTTTGGATTATTTCTTCTCATATCATTTGTAAGTGGAAAATCAGCCTTGTGAGAAGAAGCCATCTCTTAGTTCATTTTTAAATGCTTCTTGAACAAGACATTATTATTTTTTCTATAATGTATCATTGTGGTTCTACAACAATGTTTATATAATTTAGTTATCTAAAATACTTAGCACACAAAGGTTCCCTAACAATAGGGCTAATGATGAGTGGCAAGTGTCCCCTATGGATAATCATATAAATCACAAGGATTTAGGCACAATTAAATCCAATTTTATAGAATTTGTGCTAGTTCAATCTCCTAGATAAGTAAGTGTTAGACAGTTGGTTAATGTCTTTCTAATCATTATTTGTATTAGTTCAACGAGTATGGTTAAGTATGATTGAGGTATAGAATAGTTTTATTTTTATTATTAAAAGGTTAAAATAATAAAATGATTTAAAATATTAATTTTAAAATAACTATGTTCATAGTAGTAATCTAAGCTATCCTAAGTGTGAAACATCTCTTCCTACTTTTTGTTCCTATCCTAAACTTATACTAATGTTGCTAGGTTACCAAGTGATTACTATTGGGTATACCAAGCATCCAACATTGGGATTACTAATCATTAATATGTTATGATTGAAGTAATCATAATCATGATATTATTGAATAAAATATGAATTTTCAAAGAATTGGAGAGTAAAGTGCTAAAAATAAAATAAGTACTATTTTAAGTGATGCAATAGAAGGAATTAATTTTGATTTTATTGCTAGTATGTAGGAATATTCAAGTACATTATTTTTGACATATTTCTTCCATTTCATGGAGTAGTAAGAATATGCTACCTAATATGCCTAGCTCAATTTTCAAAACAGCATTCTTCTTGGAGTGAAATTTGGTGTCTTTAATAGATCCTTGATAGTGTTTTGGATCAAAAAAATTTTCACATAAACTTGGATTCCTTATAAAAGATCATCCACTTAACATAAGCTTGGATGACATGTTCAAACATGGAACTTCATCATCAAATTTATTATAGGAGAAGTTGTGCATTTTTATCCCAAGGGACCCATATCTTGCTTGGTGGAACTCACTTTCTCATATGAAGTTCTAGGGATTCTTTCTGGTGTTGCATCTATTAAACTAAAGACACCTAAATTGGTGATTTAAGATAGAGTTATTACCTTTGAAGTGGGGAAGGTGCCTCAAATTTGGAAGTACATCACTATGTTCCAAATAAACAAGGAAGGTAGATAGAGAACGGTGATGGGAGATTGGATGATGTAGCTTGTTTGTCTAGTTCCTATTCAAATGTGTTAAGTTGGTAATAATGGGATACAACCTCTTGTGGATGGGTTTCAAATTTCTTCATAGACAACTTAAAAAAGAAGAAGAATGTGCTACCAAATATAGTCTCTGATGCACTAGGGCAAGATGAACTTGAACTCAAACTCAAACTTGCAATCATGGCCATGACCATGTTATGTACATGGATTGTATTAGAACCTACTATGAAAAGGTAAAGGCACATTCACATTTTCAATTGTAGCCATAGGCATAGAGAGAATATGCTACTACAGAGATTTGGAACTATTTGCAAGGCTTAGTTGATTGCATGATGAATATGGAGTTAGGGATTTGGGAGTTATTATTCCATAATCATAAAACTACCATGGCTTCTTCCACAACAATGATGTCATGAAAGAGTAATTTTTTTTAGAATATTGTTTCCTTGAAACGCATCAACCATAAGTAAAGACATGGCCATGGTGGTTATTAAGAGGTGCTTCAGAGCATTTCCGGCTCATCACTCGTTGACTCCACAAGGACTTCAATACCTTTCTATTATTAAGAATGGCTTATATGAGCTCAAGTAGCTTCTCAAGCATAGAAATTTTTGCAAATTACTTGCCTATTTTTTGGAGGATAGACTTGCAATTTTTGAGAAGGTAGCTATGCTTTTTCTCAAATTTGAATCCATTGAAGGAATTGATAGCCTATTAAGGAAGACACAGTTATGTTTGCATCAACAAATGGTAGAATTAATTTAGTATTTAGATAATATTGATGACAATGAAAGATGACAAAGAGTGCTTTGCGTTGAAGGTGAAGAAGGTAGTTGTGGAGTTAGCATAGAAAAGTGATAAGCAAGAGAAGATAATGAGGCATGTCGTGTACAGATCCTTCTTCTAGCATAGCAGTCATATTTGGCATACATGTTGGACATAGTGAGATCCATGCTAGGATCTAACACTAGTTCTTTTAACACATGGTGGTAGGTAGGGAGTGATCCATGGGTTTGCACTATATAAAAGATGTAGTGGTGGGGGTCGAGCCTGCAAGAGGTTGCAGGGCCATAAGGAAAGTGAGTAGGGTAGTGCATCTATTCAAATTCCATAGTTGCAACACAATTGAAATAGTGCCCAACATTTCCCATCATAGACATTTCAGCTCTATGTATTTCATGATATCACTGGCCTTCCATGGAACAAAGGTTTTGAAATTAAAATTATCCATACCTTCAAAGAGCTATGCTTTTTTTAAGAAATATAAATGGATTATATAAGAAAACTTTTTATGTGTCTTTAGAAAATAAATTTATGGAATATTTATTTAACAATGAGACACTTGTCAATTTTAACACCATAATGGTTGTAACTTCTATGGTGGTTGTAGCTACCAAGCATGACACTTGGAAACTATAGCTTTAATTTCCAAGGAAGCTATAACTTCCTATGATAGTTATAACTAAACTACCTTAATGGTTGCAACTAATATTAACCTTCCATGCTGATTGTAACTATCCTAAAGTCACTATAAAAAGTCTTCAAGGGTAGAATACTAGGGGAGTTGATGGGAGATCAAAAAGAAAGATATTAAAGATTGTAAGATGGCTTGTTAAAAGCATCAATTGAGCTACTTTGTTTTAATCTTATGAGTTCATTTCTTCCCATTTTGCTCTAGTTACTTAGCTAATGGTATAGATAGTATCATGCTTGACATATAATTTTGGGATTTCTACGTTGCCTTTATAGCTTTGTTTTTGTGCAATATTAGACTTCTATTAAGGTTTTCCAAAGAAGAGCTTATGTTGTATTAGAAAAGCATCTTGAGTAATTTAATAGTAATGTCCTATAGAAATTGCCTATTTGAGTTTAGGAAATCTAGAAAATATTTGATACTTTGAGATGACTAAAAAAACTTCTTTATTTATAAAGTTTCTTGCCTTAATATTTCAATCTTGAAATTGTCAAAAAAAAATTCAAACTTTTGTTGTTTTCAATTCTTGATCAATTTTAGCTAGCCAAATAGAGGCTTGTACTTTGTTGTTTACAAAGTGTCTTGTAGTTAAACTAAAGTGTCTTTTTTGAAATTGCTTAGTGAGCTCAGAGGGTTTGGACAATTTGTAATAGATTGAATTGGAGTAGCTTTATTGGGAAGTGTTTCCTCATGTTAATTTATATCACTTAAATGTTTGAGATTCTACAAAAATCTACTTTCTTTTCTTTTCTCTTTCTAAAACCCATTGAATCTTGCTCTATTTCTAGTTTTCTTGTGGAACTTTCTCTCTAAGGAAAATTAAGAGTAGATTGGTTAAATTTTGCTAAAAAAGTTTTGTGAAATTTTATTTGTTATAAGTAATGTACCATAGGAACTATATAGACTATGTGATTTGAAAAAATAGGAACCTTCAACAACTCATAGTATTTGACAAAGTTCGCTGAATTTCTTTTATGATAGCCAATTATAGTTTCGTACATAACCCAACCATTTTAACATTCACAAATAGCAAACACATACTCACATTTAGTTTGTTTCATAACCATTGAGTCTATTTGGAGGTATTTGGGCCTTGGTGTTGCCAGAGACTAGTAAGCACCTAAACCCTATTTGAATAAAGTCACGAGACCAAAGGCCACAAATGTTGATGGTCCCTAATGATTGCCAATAGTTATTTTGGTGCTAGAAGGAGGGCAAGAAACTTTGTTATTGAAGTTCATTACATTCAAAGAGATCAATAGTCCTAATAAACCAATAGTTCCTTTTGATGCTAAGAGGGCAAAGAAAGAGTCATTATTACTTTGAGTTAATGACCAAACAAATTGATAGTTTGGAATATTTCAAAGGTTTCAAAGAGATTCTTGATTATAAGACTAATTACTCATCAAAAGAAGAATATAAGAAGGTTCTTGAGTTCAAAACAAGTAGTGGAGTAAAACCCAGAAGGGTAAGAAGTGAACCTCTTTTGTTTGGTTTATCAGTAGCTTTGTCCCAAGTAAATATTCAACACCAAGATCAAGCTTCTGGGTTGTTTGCAGCAAATTTAAATGATATGGCTTAAATTTCATATTAAAACTTGCTAAGAAACAATATTTCAAGTTGGGATGATATGGAAAGTAGTTTATTGGCCTATTTTAGTAATCAATTAAATCAATAGCAATTGTACTATGGGCTACTACAAGCTAAGTAAAGAGTGAACAAGATAGATTTGGATAATAATGATACAAAGGAAAATGTGGGGGCTAAAGAAGTGGGAATACCAAAAAAACAAGGTGAAGGGAAGAAATCCTAGGCTACAATAGATATAGAATATGATAGGACCCAAGGCAAGAAGATTCCTAAGAGGGTCACTTTGACCACTCTCTTCGCTTCTGCTGAGTAGCTTATGCTATAGCTTCACGTGTACAATGTTCATTTCCATTTCTTAGGAATGAGGTTTTTATACAACCAAACCTTGAGTTTTATGGGAATTTATTGCAAAAATATTTATTGTTATGCAATGTAAAAATTTTAATAAAAAGAAATTTAATTTAAAATGGAGCATGCATAAATTTATTTAAGCATTTTAAGGAGGGAAAGAAATGTTGGTACATTTCTTCCATTCCATGTAGCATCCAAAATAGACCAACTAATATGCCCAGCTTAATTTTAAAAACATAATTCTATTGGGAGTGAAATCTAGTATCTTTATTAGATCCTTGATAGGCTTTTAGGCCCAAAAATCTTTCACATAAACTAGGATTCCTTATGAAAGATCATATGCTTAATGTAAGCTTGGATGAAGTGTTCAAACACGAAACTTCATTATTGATGAGACGCGACTTGCACTAGGCCACGATATCACATCCCATGCGATATCGCGTACGCGATATCGCGTCTTCTCCTGCGATATCACGTACGCGATATCGCGTCCCACTGCCATATCTATAAATAAGAGGCGGCACTCCCTTCATTTCCCAATCCTGGCTAGTTTAGCAAAGCTCTGGTAGATTGATCACTTCAGAGTTAGAATTTTTCCCCATGTGCCCGCAGTAGGAGTCCTAGAGTGAACGGCTCTTTATTCGAGCAGCTTGTAACCTGAACCCAAGTTGTGGACGACAATAAAGATGAACTTGTTTGGATAAACCTTGCAGCACGTGGTTTCATTTATTGCTTTCATTTACTTATTTCCTAGTGCGTTCAAGTACGACTTGATTACGAGTGTCTACGGACGTGTACGACTAGTTAAGGAATCGACTGCTTGAAGCAATGCATGAGTACGAATCAATTATGAGCATTGGCTGCTTGGTAACCCAGTAGCGTATTCCAGGATTCTGTGCTTGGTAACTCCAGGGTCCAATGTGTACGACTAGTTGAGGAATCGGCTGCTCATTGCTAGGCTAAGAACGTGTGATAAGTACGACTTAGTTATGAGCACCCATGGGTGTGTACGGCTGGCTAAGGAATCGGCTGCTTATCACACGTAGGCTAAATAGGTGCCTCAGTACGACCACTTTGAGCACTTGCGTTACGTGTGGCGATCCCAGTAACGATTAGCGTTTGGTAAGCTGCAGTTGCATAGTTCAGGGTGTGTCCGGCAAGTGGGAACGGATGCTGACGCTAGTTAATTTAGACTTAGATCTTAGTTAGAGTTAGTTTAGTTTTCTCAACCCTTTCTCCTGGTAGCATAGAAGATAAGCCGAAAATACCAAAAAAATCACATACCTCAGACTTGCTTAACCATACACCGTGACACATACAAGCAAGCCTGGGAAGACAACGAACGATTAACCCCAAGTGTTTCTTGTGGCGTTAAGGCATTTAGTCTGCGGAGTTCGACCGGATCGCGCGTGTACGCTCGTATTCGTATGGTGGAGTGTAGGGGTACCTCGCCACTCATCATTGGCGCCGTTGCCGGGGACTAAGTGTTTTTTCGCCAATTTAACATAAGGGATATCACTCACATCGTTGTGAGCTTAAAACGAACCTTAGGGTTAATCAGTTAATCAAGAACAATAAATAACGGTGAAATTAGCACACCAATAGAAATGGCTTCTTCTCACGAAATCAACTCACCTAAGGACAATACAGGAGAAAGTCAGCATCATACGCATAACCGAGATCAACCATGTCCTCAACAATCTAAGGTCACATATACTCATCCCGATGAGTATGTGCCGGATTTTACCTTTGTTTTCCATCAAGATGAGCAACTGCGGTGGAGAGACATGCAAGGTAACATCGTGTTACCCCCAGATCGAGCTGCTCCCAACATGCTTCTCCGTGCCTTGGTATAGATTCGCATGCATGATCTGTTCGTAGAATACGTTTTGGATGATCATGATACAAGGGACTATCAACCCACAAACGCCCAACGTATTCGGGATGCAAGGCAGGAGAGCCAACATTCACTACTGAAGGGCAAGGTTCCA